>VZRI01006721.1:61918-77502 GCA_013397515.1 Upupa epops | reverse complement strand
CTTTCCTCATAAGGGAAATGCTTTACTTTCTTCATCATCTTCATTTCTCTACACTGGACACCCTCCAGCAACTCTGTGTACTCCAACTGAGGTGCCCACAACTGAACACACTATTCCTGATGCAGTCTCAGTAGTGCAGAGTAGAGGGGGAGTAGAACCTCCCTTGATCTGCTAACCACCCCCATTCTGAACCGCCCCAGGATGCTGTTGGCCCTCTTGGCCACAAGAGCACATTGCTGGCTCACAGTCATCCTGCTGGCCACTAGGACACCCAGGTCCCTTTCTCCTACACTGCCCTCCAACAGGTCAGTCCCCAACCTCTACTGGTCCCTGGGGTTGTTCTTGCCCAGATGCCAGACTCTACACCGACCCTTGTTGTGTAGTCTTTTTCTTTAGTAAAGCATTTCCATTGTACTTCACGCTAGAAGACTGAAGAGAGTTTCAAGCATGTTACAGAACCTTCATAAACCCTCTGAAATGCGTATCGTTCCTTGTTTGTAAATCGGTCCTTGTTACAAGGGATTAGGCTGAGATGGAGACTGTGCCTGGTTTACAGTGTTGGCAGCAAAGCAGAGCAAAAAAAAAAGAGGCAAAAACAAGCTTCTTTATGTCTAGTCTGTTGTTTTCCTCCCTGCTTAACAGAGCAGCCCGGCTTGACAATGCATTGCCATTATTCTGGAAAATTAACCTCTGAAACCGAGAGCTTTTGGAAACTATCTGGCTGTTATCTGCATGGAAAAGCTCTAAATCCAAACCATCTCCCTTGAAGAAAGTACAGAAAACCACTAAGCATCTGCAAGACAACTTTAATACCAGAAAAGAGCACTTTAGAACATTGGATTTGGCAAAATGAATCCATCCCAGATTGCGTTCCAGCTTGGCTTTACCAACCATGCAGAAGGTCCGGGCTACAGAAAATGTGTTTGGTCATCTGGGTTGAGGCAACACTAAGCACAAAGACAGACTGGGCTGGGC
Organism: Upupa epops; assembly: GCA_013397515.1. Classification (NCBI taxonomy): domain Eukaryota; kingdom Metazoa; phylum Chordata; class Aves; order Bucerotiformes; family Upupidae; genus Upupa; species Upupa epops. The sequence goes on along the minus strand of VZRI01006721.1, from coordinate 76,527 downwards.
TGGAGAGTAGCCCTGAGAAAAGGGACTTGGGGGTGCTTGTGGGTGAAAAGCTCCACATGAACCAGCAGTGTGCACTTGCAGCCCAGAGGGCAAACTGGATCCTGGGCTGCATCAGGAGAAGTGTGGCCAGCAGGTGAAGGGAGGCGATTCTTGTCCTCTACTCCACTCTGGTGAGACCCCACCTAGAGTACTGTGTCCAGTTCTGGAGCTCTTATTACAAGAAGGATGTGGATGTGCTGGAGCGAGTCCAGAGGAGGGCCATGAGAATGATCAGAGGGCTGGAGCACCTCTCCTATGAGACTCAGAGAGTTGGGGCTGTTCAGGCTGGAGAATAGGAGGCTCTCAGGTGACCTTATTGTGGCCTTCCAGGATCTGAAGGGGGCTACAAAAAAGGTGGGGAGGGGCTTTTTAGGAGCAAAGCTGGAGATGGGTAGGTTTAGGCTTGATGTGAGGAGGAAGTTCTTCACCGTGAGAGTGGTGAGACCCTGGAATGGGTTGCCCAGGGAGGTGGTTGGGGCCCCATCCCTGGAGCTGTGTAAAGCCAGGCTGGATGAGGCTCTGGCCAGCCTGCTCTAGGGAGGGGTATCCCTGCCCATGGTGGATGTGGGTTTGAACTGGATGATCCTGTAGTCCCTTCCAACCCTGACCAATTCTATAACTTCTTCCAAGGGAGGGAGATGGGGCACTGGAGGGGGCTGCCCGTTTTGTGAGATCTCCTTCTCTGGAGACTCTTGAAACCCACATGGACTTGGTCTGGGTCATCCTGCTATGGCAGGAGCATTGGACTGGATGATCTTTCCAGGTCTCTTCCAATCTGTAATGTTCTGTTCTGTGACTTGGTTTGGGTGTCCTGCTGTGGCAGGGGGATTTGACTGGATGATCTTTCGAGGTCCCTTTCAGTCCCTAATGATTCTATGATCCTAATATTCTACTATTCTATCTCCATTCTCCAAACCTATGCACATTTCACAAAGCCTTTTCCCCTGTCAGAAACTGCCACGGACCAGCTCCCACCAAGACAGCACTGATTGTAACCTCCCAAGTCAGCCTCACTGGTCAAGGACCAGTGGTGTCAGTGGAGACACAAAGCACCATCAAGGTTATATGAACATGGAAGAAAACTTCATCACCCTGAGTGCTTATAGAGGATTCTACTAAACATTAAGTGTGCAGCAACCCCATCAGCAAGAATCCTGCCTGTGTTGTGCCACGACCCCCTCACATTTCCATGGTGTTTGAAAGGTCTCCCTTCCTCTCCACTTTTACATCAGGGAGCACAACCAATTCTCTGTATAGGTGCTATTGTGCCAGGTACCTAGCCTCTGTGGGACAAGGCAATGGAGAAGCAACCATTTCATCCCTGTCTTTGAGGAAAAAATAGTTGCTTCCCCTAGCTTTGAGGAGGGAGGGAAGGAAGCATTTGACACAAATTGCCTGCCAAGAAAGATGGTGCAGTTACCACAACTTCCTACTCGAAGTACAGAGAGGCAAGGAGATGGCAACGTCTTCGATACCAAGCAGCAGTGACTAATGCAAATGTTCACGGTGGCTGGCCAATACACACTGAAAACAAGCCAAAGCACACACACTGAAAGGAAGACAACGTATGGGATTTTCTGTAGTACAACATTTCTTCTCAATTAAGGCAGGAGGCAAAAAACCCCAAAACAAAACCAAAACCCAAGGAAGAAAAAACAACCAATGTTTCCAGGTAGGAAAATCAGCCTGATAAAAAACACCCTGCAGGTAACATTAGTTTCATAGAATAGAATCATTAGAGATCGGAAGGGACCTTGAAAGATTGTCTAGTTCAATCCCCCTGCCACAGCAGGATCACCTAGACCAAGTTGCACAGGAACACATCCAGGCAGGTCTGGAACATCTCCAGAAAAGGAGACTCCACATCCCCCCTGGGCAGCCTGTTCCAATGCTCCTCTACCCTCACTGAATTTCAAGGTATCAACATTTTCAGTAGCCACTGCAAAAGACTTCAGGCAGCTACAACTGAATATTCCAATCCCATTTGACCAGAGTCAGTTATAGGGCACTACATTTTATAAAAAGTCAGGTTTTAAGTTAACTTTAGCCTAAAGCGATCAGTATTTTCAATAAGTCCTCACTCTGTTCTAACCAACACATAGTCTAGGAAGTTCTTCACAGTGAGAGTGGAGAGAGCCTGGAATGGGTTGCCCAGGGAGGTGGTTGGGGCCCCGTCCCTGGAGGTGTTTAAGGCTACAGGCTGGATGAGGCTCTGGCCAGCCTGCTCTAGGGTGGGGTGTCCATGCCCATGGCAGGGGGGTTGTAACTGGATGATCCTGTAGTCCCTTCCAACCCTGACCGATTCTATAACTTCTTCCCAGGGAGGCAGATGGGGCACTGCAGGAATCTGCCTGGGGGGTTTGTGGAGTCTCTATCTCTGGAGACATTTGAAACCTGCCTGGACCTGGTCAGGGTGATCCTGGTGTGGCAGAGGGATTGGACTGGACGATCTTTCGAGGTCCCTTCCAATCCCTGATGGTTCTATGATTCTTTTGTATACATAAGCAAAATTCCTCCTCAAAAGAAAATAACTCACGATCACACTGAAATTGCTTCTTATTCATGCAGAATGCTCGGAACAACCCAGGAACAGATAATACAATAAAGAAACCCACAAAACATTACTAATCTTTCAGGTAAAGTACATGTAAGAGCGAGCTGAGCAGCCAGCTCACCTTCACCCTTTCCATTGAAAGCTGAACCTTCCAAAACACAAATGAGGGGTTTTAAATTCATCTTTGAATAAAAATTTCTGTTAATAACTTCTGACTCCTGATTACAGTTATTTAGAGGAGATTAAAAAACTATCAATCTAATTACATTTTGACTTCTTTAGGTATTGGGGGTGCAAACTGACATCTGCTTGCTGTAACTGAGCATCTTCGACAAGCATATGTGACCAGAAGACCAAGGTGTTAGCATCATTCCTTCCCCACTTTTTCCAAGTGGAGATGTTTTAGAAACTCATTTGAGCCTGACAAAACTCTTGTCAGCTTCTCATTTCTGGAGAAGCAAATACCTTCAGCTTTCTCCTCAGCGCAGAGCCAGGCCATTCCGCCTCAGCAGGTGCAGTGATAGCAGACATATCCCCTTACTTTATTCTCAGAAGCCTTTCAGGACACACAGACCTCTGTTCTGAGCCGCCAGCATGGGGCATGTGGGGTCAGGAGGCAGCATGGCTTATGAGCTCTTCTGCTAGGCCATCCTGACACCTGCAGAGCCCTCTGGGGAGAGCTGTGCAACCACAGAGAGCGCCAGGGAAAGAAACACCAAGCTAAAGACATGCAACCCCACCCATGTTGTGTCTCTATGCTCAGTGAAGAGGGCTTGCTGTAGGCATAGGATCTCTGGGGACTGCCTTGATCCCATCTCTGAAACATTTTTAGCCTGTCTGGGCCATTTATAAGTGCTTCAGTCTCCTTTTTAGTAAGCACAGATTCAATCCTGCTCCCAGCCCAGTCAACGGAAAATTTCCCATTAACATTAATGGTCCCAGCTCAAGCCATAAATTCCTCTAGCTCCCTAGCCACTTGTGCTGACCTTTGCTTAAACTTCCTTGGATTTGTCATCATCCTTCTGGAAAGCAAGTCCTTCTAGGCTATTTTTCTCTTCACAGTGATCTCCAAAAATCCTCTCTCTCGTTACCTGTGACTTCATCAATGCAGTCGCAGTTCAACATTGCTGATTATGAACAGCACCACTACTACACAGACGCTCGGGTTCTCTCTCTTGCATCACCTGACACAAAACCATCCATTGCTCATGATAGGGAGTCTATGTCCCTTTATTCACCCAAGGACATGATCAGAAATATTTCAGCTGTGGACATGAAAAACTATCAGGACTGACACATTTAATACCATGAAAGTAGTGCCTTAGTGACAACGCCATGTCCAGTCACCATCTCTAAGGTCCAAATATTTCTGGCAAGACCTGACTTTGTTACATTGATCACACTTCTCTGAATAAGTATGCAAGCATTTTGCAGTCCCTACCACCCTTCTGCAGAACAACATCATTCTCACTTTACACAGTCAGTAATGACAGTCACATCTCTCCCATGACCTCTGCCCATGGGCAGGCTGCAATGCACCGCACCACACCACCTGGCTGCAAACACATGGCACAGGGCTCGTACCCGGCCCTGTCTCAGCCTGTGTTGAATATTCCCAACCTGGAAAGCAGCTGAGGATGAATCTTCATCACCTGGCAAAGTGACTGGAGACAGCTGCATGAGTTTCCTCATGTCTAAAGCCAGCTTTGCTCTTGCCTCACTGGCCAAGTTTCACACTTGAAGCTTAAAAATAAGAATCCAACAGTGCAGCAGATGTTTGTGAAGTCCTGTGAGCTCTGCCTTATTTCCAGGCCTCAGCAGAGCCACTGGCTATGGCAAAAGAAGGAGACACCTGCTACTTCCAAGCCTTTGGCACCTCTTTCCCCACTTCAGATCATTCAACTCCAAGAAGCTCCGCAAAGGAGCAAAATTTCAGCTGCAATGTGAAATGCATTACAATGACATAGACCACCCAAACCACACCACAGAGAGCAAGTTACTTCTCTTACCTCTCCACAGAGGATTTAGCCCTGCCTTGCTCTTGGTAAGGGCAGTTTCTGGACTGAAGCTACTGGCTTGGCTCAGAGCTCTTGAGAAGTGTTCATCCACTACTGAACCAATGTCTCCCTGGAAGTAAGTGAAAAGGACGCAGCGAGAGTTAAGGTACTCCATCTCAGCAGGCTGGTCTTTCTCATCCTCCTCTTGCTTGCTGGAGAGGGTCACTTCCAGAGACTCCTGCATCTTGTTGTATACAGCTAACTTCTTCTGGGATGAAAAACAAAACAAACAAACAAGAGCTGCATGACTGACGGCATCCAGTGCTAGCTCAACATCTGGCTTCTTTACAGAAAAATAACGGAACACACTGACTGTTCATTTCAGTATCACAGTTGGGATACAGGGCTTTTTTGCACCAACATTTCACGAAAGAAGAGATTACCAGTGCCACTCAAGTATTTATTGCTTACACACAGATAGACCAGCTTCTTAGGCACATTCCACACCCACAACAACAGCAAGCAACAGCTGTCGCTGGATACCTTCAAAAGAAAACAGACTCGAACAATTCACTCCTGCCTCCCACCTGGAAAAGAAAATCCTATCCAAGGTCTAGTCCAGCCCTGTAAAGGATGGCCAGATACAGGAGGTCTGTATCTCACCCATCTAGCAGAGCACAGACCGGGCTTGCTGGCAGCGTTCCACTAGTCAAGAGCACGTGGCCCTCTGCCACTCACTGCCAAGGAATTATTTATCATAGAACGGTATATCCTCAGGGTAGCAAACAGGCATTCAGGGAAGGAGGGGGTAGCAAGTGGTCATTAATTTGTTGAGGTTGGTTGGCTGATATGGGGTGAGGTTTTTTGTTGTTGTAGAGTTGCTTCACACACCCCCACACCCCCACCTCGTCTTTGTCATCCCCCCCCCACTTTATTGTTATTTTGTAAGCATCATCTTTTAGGAAAAAAAAGGGGGACAAAAACACAAGTCATAAAATAGTTAAAGATGTAATCTAGGGGGAGCAAAAAAAATCCACCTCAAATAAAAAACACAGTGAAAGCTCTAACACTCTAACAAATGAAACCCGCACAAACCATCTGTGAACGGCTATTTCAGAATCCTCTTTCTCTCTCGCGCATCAAACCGAAATGTCAAAATAAACGTGTGTGAAGATCCATTTTGCATGGAACATATTTTTCAGATGTTCCACGTTACAACTGTTTTCACAGGAAAAGAAATTCTCCCCACAACAGTCGAGCTGCAGGAATCACAGCTTTTAGCTTGCTAGCGATTTTCACAGCTGACTTGACACACAAGCAGCTTCAGGAACCTGAAGACAACGACAGCGCATATGTGCGCCTTGGTCTAGGGGACCCTGCTGTGGCAGGGGGATTGGACTAGATGATCCTTCGAGGTCCCTTCCGATCCCTAATGATTCTATATGTAGAAGTATCTCATAGCTTTCCTACAGAATTCCAGTTGGACTTCTCTTTTACAGTTTGCTTGGCAACAACTGAGCATCATTAGAACCTCCTCAAGTCCTTTCTTCTCTCTGTCTTTTCCGAAGTTGTTGTAAAGTTAATCAGCTACACAATCTATAAAGGATCAATTATATAATAAATTCTCTGATGTAGAAATGCTTGAAGGTTGTTTTTACATCTTCTACACCACCAATGTATTTTCATTTGATGCCCTCTAAAAATCACCTAAGCTGAGACAAAGTCTCACTGTGAAAAAGATAGATACTCTGCAACTCATAATCACAAAGAGGTATGACAAAAATCATGGGGGAGAGCTATTTACAAGTGGAACTAAAACCAGAAATGCAGAAAGCTCATAGAAATTAAGCAATGTATCTGACATTACAGCCTATTAACTGGTAAGCGTGGAACAGCTCAGTATCAAGGGAGGTCCTTCTTCCGCTCTACTCTGCACTACTGAGACCGCATCTGAAGTATTGGACCAATCTTAGGTCCTCAGTTCAAGAAGGACACAGAGCTGCCGGATGGTGTCCAGCGTAGAGCAATGAAGATGATGAAGGAAGTAGAGCAGCTCCCTTATGAGGGAAGGCTGAAGGAGCTGGATCTCTTGAGCTTGAAGAAGAGGAGGCTGAGGGGTGACTACATTAATGTCTATAAATATGTGAGGGGTGGGTGTCAGGAGGATGGAGCCAGGCTCTTCTCAAGGTCATCTGGTGACGGGACAAGGGGCAATGGGTGCAAGCAGGAACAGAGGAGGTTCCATATCAATATCAGAAGGAAGTTCTTGCCAGGGAGGGTAACGGAGCATTGGAACAGACTGCCCAGAGTGGTTGTGGAGTCTCCTTCTCTGGAGATGTTCAAGACCCGCCTGGATGTGTTCCTGTGTGATTTGGTCTAGGTGATCCTGCTGTGGCAGAGGGATTGGACTAGATCATCTTTCAAGGCCCCTTCCAATCCTTAATAATTCTATGAATACCTTTGATTCTGATGCTGTTACACAAACTGCAATGAGGGATGCAAGTAATTTTATTTTACAGTTTGAGAGACCTACACAGCGGTTTGATTCAAGTAAATCACTGCTTCACAAAGCAAGTTACGCATGGCTTTGCTTAGCGCTGTATTACTTATCAGTGTGGTTTTATCCCAAAGTTCTACAATAAGTAAAGAAAAATACGGGGATTCACTTCTTAAAAAGAACAAACATGGAAACAGCAAATTAAAACTATTTTCCTAGAAACTAATTGCTAAAAGGAATCTTAGTCCAAGGCTCTGAAACTAGTTTTTGTGAATACAGATTTTGGGGTGACTTGTGGCATTTTTGGTAAATGCTTCATGCTTTCCATAAACAAACAAGAGTCTCCTAATATTTCTTCCCAAAACACTTCCTGAGGTATCACTCATAGTGAGAGTCGTGGTTTTGCCTAAGGCTCACACAGTAAGACTGAAATTGTTATAACAATACTGCTTATACAGCAGACGCATGCATTAGAAATCTACGAGACATCGACCTCGTTGTTAAAGGCACCACAACCACAACCCAGATCCTCTTAAAAACTGCAAAACAAGGCATTGAAAAGAATGTTTTTTTCATTTTGGGGTTTTTTTTGACATACAGTGTGAAAGATAACCTTTATAGAGAGCTAAATAGAGATTGATGCACTCCAACAGCTGCAGACCTGGAATGCATGCAACACATTGAGACGTTGATGTCTTTAATTCTGGTGCGCTGTTTGTATTTATACTGTGAGCATGCAAGCGCCCATGCAAGCACGCGGTTATAGACACAAAAGCATCACTTCATACAGCCCCTGGCTTGCCCTGGTTATAAGGAAGGAAGTCTTTCAATGTTCTTATATAGAGACTGGAGCTCAGGAAATTAAAACTTATCTCCAGAGTTGCTTCTCTGTGCAGGAATGTTCCCCCTTCCACAACCTAAGAATCTAATTAATTTTCCATTTCAACTCTCTTCCCTGCCCTCCAGTCCATGGGCAGTCATTACAAGATATTCTGAGCACTTGTTGGGTTTGAAAACACCAACCCTGATGACTTTTTCTTTATTTTAACATTAAAAAAGAAGATGGCAGTATTGCTGATGGACACATCCAAGGCCTTCTGTATGGGCTGAAGTCATTTACAGTGAAAACAGATGCTTTGTTGTGAGTTTCAAAATTACATCAAGCCTACAATTAAACACAGATCTACTCAATTTATACCTCAGGAAGAAATTATCAGCCTGTAATTACAGGACTCTAAGGAAGACACTACCGTAACAAACAGTCACTCAAGAAGATTTCTTTTGTAAACATAGCATGTACATCCTTTCCACTGCAGACGCCCTTCAATAATGTTTCCTGTCCCCTAACCCTCTTGAAATACCTTACCTCTACACAAAATCTGCCTAACTGATCTTAACAGTAAGCTTCTCAGAGCATCTCTGTCTACACTTGTGCGAGTGGAAAAGTATGCCCCACCATCGACTGTTAAATAAATCTGTGTCACCAGCTGGGAGTGAGGAAATAAAACAAAAGAAATCAGGTTAGGTTTCTGATAACTCATCTGCACCAGTCACGTTGCACTCATATTTTTTTCATAGGAACAGCTCAGCATACATTTGAGCAGCCAACAGCGTCCGTATGATCTTTACCACGAGTCCTTTCTAACCAAACACAACGTTATTTCTTCCCTGTATGCATGAATTCCACCTCTTTCTTCCTTAAAATCTAGAGACTCAGATTAAGCATCTTCTGAAAAATCTATTACAAGCACACAAAACGTCACCTTGGCCAAGACAGAGAAACAGAAGCCATCTGGGCATACTGGGGAATACGGAAATCCAATGTCTATAGCGCCTAATGCCAGCTTAGGTAACATCCAAGTTCATGGCTGAAGGATGAACAGTACAACCTCTGGGTAAATAACGCCGCAGAGCATGGGCTACATTCAGCTTACAGTGACTTGGTTTTTGTTTTTTCATGCACACACCAGCAGCATCTTGCAAAGAGAATTTAATCTCTTCCTGCAAGTTGCCCAACAAGAGGAAATAAAAGGTCAATAGCAATTCACCTCTAATACAGAAATACTACAGAGAAGGTTTATGCTGGATAAGCACCTTACTATCTTCTGGAGGAAGAATGTCCAGTTTTAGACAAAGCAAGCATGTGGACCTACATTTCATAGAATCTTAGAATCATTAGGGATCAGAAGGGACCTCGAAAGATCATCCAGTCCAATCCCCCTGCCACAGCAGGATCACCTAGACGAAGTCGCACAGGAACACATCCAGGCGGGTCTGGGACGTCTCCAGAGAAGGAGACTGCATTTCCCAAAAAAAATACCCGATCTCGAAGGCTCCTGTTATTTTCTGGCATATCCTATCTAGAACTGAGCAAAACGGTTCTCATGCAGGGAGATTTTGGCCACATTAAAGGCAGTGGCAAAAATCCAACTGACTTTGTCCCGGATCTCACCCAGGATGGCTGGGTGTCAGAATGTTCCTCTTTGCAAATTGAAAAGAACCCGCTTTCAGCTGAAACCAGCTAGTAGGCAGCGCACCAGAAAAACAAGCAAACACAGTTGAAACAGAGAAAGTTTTAGTTTAGCCAAGTGTGAAGTGGACATTCAGGGCAGCTCTTATTTTACATATAAGCTGGCTGCCTATTCCTACAGCTTAAAATGTCTATACGTGCAGCATACGGCCCTTTATGTTCCCAGGCATGGAAGTCTGGTGTGCCTGTGGCCACCTGTTCCAGATTTTCCATTATGAGAGAAAGAACAGGAACCAAAAATAAGTAACAACTACACTGGGGAAACACTATAGGACCCTGTCCCGAGAAAAAGACGGTCGTTTGACATCAGCTTCTGAGAAGGGATTTCAGCAACAAACTTGGTGGAGCTGTCTGCCAGGGAGGCTGCTATTGATAACACAAAGTGTTCAAGGCAAAAGACAATTTCAAGCAATCAGAGCATGGAAGGCTGAGCCTGTAAGTAAGCTGTATTTATGGCATGCCTTGAAAACATGAAATGCTAACTTCTACCTTGGCAAAGGAGCAAGCAGAGGGCAAAGCCACACACTTGCTTTCAGTTGAGACACTGGTTTAGCAGCAGTAGGGGCTGGAGCTTCTGCTATGCTCTGCTGATGGAGGGAAGCACTGGAAAAATTATTAGTTTATGTTATCTATATTTTTGCTGTACACCTAAACAGAGTCTGTTTTTTATGTAGATAAGAGATCAGGTAGAATTTGGACCCAATCAGAACAACAAAGTCTTTTTTAAAGACTTCATGAAATCATTAAGTCTTTAAAGACTTCAAGATTTCATGAGATTAAACAGACCACTCAGGTGCTAAACGTACACTCAGGGCAAGACTTAACACGGGTTTTATATCTCATAATGGAGAGTAGCCTTTAAAGCTGAGTTATATAGGTCTGAACCAGTTTCCAGTGAAGTCAGTAGCAGAGCAACCACTAGGTTTCACAACAAGCCTTGAGAAAAATTTTACACCACAAAAACTAAACACATAGCTGTTTTATCTGCTGTGCTAGATACTGTGGACTGGCACGTGATGTAAGCGGCATCGTAAGCCTACCCTCAAGGTTGTTAGCATGTGACACAAAGAACTTCACTGAAAAACTAAGTTAGGATGAATTAGGGTTTAGCTGCAGTCAGCTGACACAAGGTTAAATGTGACTCGTCCTTGTTTGCAATGTTATGAGTTTGGAAGGAGGAGTTGAGTTGGTGACCTAATTTGCTAATGGAGACAAGCCCTTATCTGGAAGAATTCTGTCTACAGCACTGCCAGCAACAAGTCTGACTTGAGCATATCACAACTCTTTATGCAAGACTTGATTTAGCAAGGACAGTGTTGGCTCAGCTCACTACATCTACATACCATGGCGAAATTCCAAAACTACCATTTACTGTAAATTCACTTTTCAAAGGTCTTAAGCATAGCCGTTCGTGAGCCAAGGTGAAGCCTACCTCAGAGATTCATCGAATGGTTCAAATTGGAAGGGACCTTCAAGATCATCTAGTTCCAAACCCCCTGCCATGAGCAGGGACACCCCCCACTAGACCAGGGTGCTCAAGGCCCCAGCCAATCTGGCCTTGAACACTTCCAGGGAGGGGGCAGCCACAACCTCCCTGGGCAACCTGTTCCAGTGTCTCAACACCCTCATGGTGAAGAACATCCTCCTGACTTCCAGTCTAACCCTCCCCTCTTCCAGCTTGAGACGATTATGCCACTACTACAAGCCGTTAGCCTTAGCTCTGTGGCTTGCTGTACCTAGCCTGACAGCGTTTCTCATGTGTCAAGAATACAGCAGGATCCCTCAACAATTATGAGTTTCAAGGTCGCTTTGACTGAGCAACTCTGTTACACCCATTACTCACCCAACCTTTAAGAAAACCAGAACTTCCTACTGTAGCTGCACAGACGCTCAGGAAAGCATTCTATGAATGGAGTTTTAATTTTGTCATTCTGCTGGGCTTTGTGCTTGTGCAAGCACAGCTCCTTACCATCCACAGAAACACGTTCTTACTGTAGCACTGGCACACGCTTGCTCTGAATTTTGGCAAATGAATAGAAAACCCCAATTTATCTGTAAAATTCAGGTCACACCCCATTTTCCTCCATTCCTTCTGGCACTGTATGAACGTGTGTGTGTGTATTTATGTTCAACTTGCTTCCCTCCAGCAGACACCCTTGGACTTCAGCAATCTCAAAGATCAGATGTGCTAAACCCCTGCTGCCTTTTACATTTGGTAGAAATTCAGGCTTCAGTCCATCCAGCACTTTAAACAAAATAAATTCATCCCATTTAAGCAAATTTAGCAGCAAGTCTTCTCTTGGCTATGGATAGGTTAAAGCTAATCTTGCATTGCTCTTCAAGGCAAGAGTCAATTCAGTGCTGATTTTAAAGGAGTGAGAAGCACAGGGACAGCAACATGAAATAACATTAGAGTGGGGTAACTTAAAAAAGGCCACCCCTTTGTCCATTCACCCACCTTTCTTTCACTGAGAAAGCGAAACACAGTAGAGAAGGAGATAAGCTCGACAATGTTGGCCACTGGTTGAAGACACTTCTCCTGACTCATTTACCTCTCCACAGAGACTCCACAGCACAGAACTTGAGCCTATACATTGCAACAGCAGCTCCACAACTAAGGAGGAGCTTGTTTTGCTCTTTAAAGGATACAAAGCTGGTTCAAAAAGCTGGCACAGCCAACTACACACTTGTGACAGATCGATCACAAATACATGTGAAGTGCACAGACCTTAGTTAGGATAATGCACCTACATCTCCCCACGCTGAGAAGGGATGCAAAACCAAGAAGAGCACAACATGGATGAGCTTCCTCTCATGAAAGAAACCATTTTACTGAGTACCAAAAGAAAACAAGAGTGGCGCACCACCACTAAAAACTACTTCAAGCAAGTCCGTGACTCTTTTGAAGAGTGAGCTCCACTTCATCAGCACCAATGCAGAGCTTAATTTTTAAGATGCCCCACTAAGTCATCTTCCTTTGCTGTTATTTTTAAACCATGGTTTTAATTCCAGCCGAGAAAAACGTTCTTTAAAACGGACATCATTCTCACAAAGAGCACAGGAGAGTTTTACATGTTGAACACATGTGTAAGAAGAAACAAAAATCTGGCAACAGATCCTTCATCCTTCTTCTTATCTCCTCACCAGTCAGCTAAACGTTCCTGACAGAGCAATTCTGAATAAATGGACAGTTGCAAAACATCATCTATTACCTGAACAATAAATCTTCCCACTGTGACCACGGATGCACGAGGAGTTTATTCTATGTTGACTATTTTTTCATTATTTAAAAAGCACTGGATTTAGAGAAAATACATTAAATGCTCTGAAGTTTGCAGCTGCTAGAATTAGGGGGGAGGATGCAATGTTCACCAACAACAGCTTGGTTTTCGGGTCTGCCATTTGAGTAGTTTGTGAAGATCCTCCAGTTCTAAATATTTCAGGAGGAATGGCATGAGCAGAATTCAGTTAAATTATCAGTAACATGCTGAACAGCAAGATTTAGAAGGCTTTCTGGAGGTAAGAGGATAGATCATGCTGGCCAGGACTCATGAGATGGATTGGCTCAACAGAGCGATGTGTCTTGCCTTCTGTTATGTACCTCAGTTTCTCTTAAAAAGCAGAATCCAAGAGCTCAGTTTGCTTAAAATGAAATTTCAAGAAACTTTGCCATTCACTGGGATGCCTCTGCCCCGTTTCATATATGGTGCTGCTTTCGGCTGACAGAGGAGTTTCCTTCTGTTTAAAAATAAAAAGCTACTGTGGTTCTGTGTGACAGAGCTAGTAACAGTCATTTAACAGATCGTCATCTACTGTGTTCTATGCTTCAAATATGATAGAGAAACACAGCTTATCACCTAAACAAGAATTAAATGCCAAAAAGTACATCAAAGTTTCAACTATTATTTTTCTACTTCTAGGTAAATAAAATAATAAAAGAGACAAGCTATTATTTATTTTGCCTCCAAATCCAGCAAAGCTAACAACTGGAACTCCAGACACTCAGTGTTCACAACTAGCATTACTGAATACACGAAAGGTTCTGAAAGGTGGGACCTAGAAAGGAGAAGAAAGAATTACGAAGGCACGCTGCAACAGACATGTTTTCCAGAGCCTGCGTTTACAGCCTGGAAAACTTTGCTGGGGTATCATTCCTGCGAACACTCTCTCTCTACCAGCAGTAAAGAAAAAAAAACCAATAAGACGCGATAGGAATTTTAATGGTTTAGCCCATATTCGTGTCTCCAGGCAAGTTGATATTAGGGGTCACTTCCCATGTACGGCGAAAACAATCTTCATGGATAATAATGATAAAACCTTATGGAATGCAGGAACAACCAAAAAATGTATTCTCAGATGACTACATTAGGGCCAAGTCAATATTAGTCCCACTTCACCCACGCACTGCATAGTCTAAAAATGCTGTCAGACTGATAAGAATTTCCTGATTCACTTTTTTTTTTTAAAAAAAGAAAAAAAAGAAAAGAAAAGAATTACATCTGATCACCGAATTCTGCTGGAAACTCTCCCTCCGGAGCCCATCTTCCAGGAGAGCCGGGGTGAGCGGCGCGCCCGGTCCTCGGGGAGCAGCGCGGGACCCCTCCCGCCGACGGCAGTTCTGCCCGTGTCCGTGCGCGGAACTCACCGCTGCGGCGGACGGCAAAGCGGCAGAGCGCGGAGGCTCGTCAAGTAAGGAGCGACGGCAGAGTGGCGAGGGAGGGTTGGAACAGGACAAGATAGAACTTTCTTCCCCTTTCCCACTCCAGCCAAACCCCACCACTCCCAAATGAAAGAATTTAGGGAAAACTTCTGGTTCCTCCAAAAAATGAGGGTCTCACCGGGCTCCGCCGCTCTGGGACACCCTCCCCAGCTCCCCGCATCTCCAAATCAAGCCAGGGGCTGCATCGTGCATCGCTGCCTGGAGGTCTCCGCCCCGGTCAGCGAGCGATGAGCCATGCAGCCAGCCTACTACGGGGGGACTCCCCAAAAAAG
>VZRI01006721.1:39013-61699 GCA_013397515.1 Upupa epops | reverse complement strand
CCAGCCTCTTCGTCCCGTCCCGCTGCGCTTCGCTTCGCTGCGGGCAGGTGCGGCCCCGGGAGCGGGTATTGATTCGCGCTAGGCTCTTCGTTCTGCGAGGGGGAAGAGCGCTACGGTGCCGGGTGTCGGTCCGTGAGGAGCTCGGCCAGGCTTGAGCAGCGAGGACTCTCCGTAGTCAGGTGTCAGCTGCATCAGCCAGCACTTCACCTCCTGGAAGATTTATCTGGGAGGATGAAGAAAATCCCGCAGAAGCTGGCAGGTTGGATGCACTTTTGACTAGCCTAGGAAGTCGCTCTTCCCTCCCCATATTTGGGCCGCAATTTAAAAAAAAATAAATAAATCAATTAAGTGCACTGCTGTACTTGAAAAATATGCAGAAACCCAGGATCTGGCTGTAATGGCTCCAATCCTACTCAAATATATTCACGGTCTACCTCCGTGTGCATATTTTTGCCAGCGAGCTGCAGTTTCACACTTGAAGGCTTTCAATAGCATTCCTCACATGGAAAAGACTACACAGACGGCGGGTTAGCACTACCCCAGCTAATGAATCTGGGAATGGCTGCGCTTATTTGCTCAGTTTCTTCCGATTTGTCCTAAAATGAATTATTTCAGGTTTATTTTTCAAAACATTTTTTTCATTGAAGTTTACTTGCATTTAATAGTAACCAAAACTTGGAGACTTTGATTAAGTATTCTGAATTTATACTCACTCCGTGTATACACACAAAGAAAATCTAAACACATCTCCTTGGCCAGAACAGTTAGATGAATATGCAAGGTTAAAATAGCTCTATCTGACCTCTGACAGTAGGACTCCTTGTTTATAGAAAGCATTTCTCCAAAACATTCGACTACAGTACTTTTTAAAAAGATCCTATTCCCTGCAGGAGCATCTACATTTTTTTTTTAATGATGGTATTTTTTCAGTATTTAAGGTAGCCATATACTTTTAAACTAGCACTCTGGTAATCCATTCCTGTTGCATGTTGTATGTCTATCTAAACAGATTCGGTCTTCAACATTAACATTTACAGCCACTCAGATTTTTCCGCGAGGGTGCGATACGTACACAGCACACACTCTGCTGTAGCAAATACACTGGCTTCTGAACGGTTACTTGGGAGAAGCAGACAATCCAAGCACAGAGGGCTATCTACAAACCTTCAGTCAATCTGGGCCCTATTAATTTCAGAGATTTTTTTTCCCGTCATTTCCTACTGCAACAATGAGCCTAAGGCAGATTATTATGCCGACAGCAACATATGCAGGAGCCAAAGGCCATCAGTTGGCAATAAACAAGTACCACCTTCTAAAGTTCGCTGTTCCTGGACACGGGCCTGATCCTGACCTGGAGATTTTAAATGTGAGCGTACGTCCGGGCTGCCTTCAGGCATTCCTCCGTCCGTTCTGTCTCCTGGCGCCCAGCCTCCTCACATTTGGACGACTGGCTGCTATCCACCCTTGCAGATCCTCTTCAGGGAAGCTGTGCTGCTTGCCACAGAGGATTGTGAAACACGTTTCCTGTTTTAGCTTAGATGTTGTTTAGCACCATTCTGTCCGAGGTAAAACGCTTTCAGATGCGATGGCAATGAGGCCCGACGCTAGTTTATCAACACTAAACCCCCATATAACACCCTCCTACAGTTAATAAATGCAAGGAAAGAAGTCTGTAAAATCACAAATAGGAGCAAGCCCTTTCAATACTCGTTCATCTTCTTCGAGGGAAAATCCACCATCAGTCCTTAAAGCAGATCCAGACCACAAGAGAAAATATGTTACCATCTACTATGCTAATGCAACACGTTGAGGAGGGAGCACGTTGGTGACTATTTTACACCCAAGTGCACGAGGCACTTGTAAGAGATTTATAGATGAGCTAACACAGATATCACTGTTTTCCACAGGCTGCCAAAAGGCTCTGATACTCAGCACACAGATCCTGACACAATTCCCATCAGATGCCTTTGGGCATGATACAGTGGCATGATACATCATGTCTAAAAGCAGAACAGGACCATTATCAGGCAGATGTTTGACATGATGCATCATGTCAGTCAGCCAGTGGCACGCAGCCATTGCTGAAAAGGATTTTGACATGACAGTGTGCCAATGCTGTAGCACAAAACTAGCGTGTTCCAAAAATAGGGACAAATCCACCTCTGGCATAAGTAGAAGTAACTGCAGTGACTTCATTAGATTTGCATCTGCTTATGTCAACAGTCAGCTTGGCCCGTAATCTGGAATTTATATAAAAGAGTGGTAAGTGGCTGCGTTTTCAGATATTTGTCATCTTGCTTGCTGCTCCTAGCGTTCAAGCATCATGAGACAGTTGGGGTAAAACCACCGCTTCCCTCAACTCTTTCCATCCCACAAGAAGCAGCATGAAATTTCCATTTTTAGCAGCATAACAATACCTCAGAGTACACAGAGGGTCACTTTTCAGGAGCACGGGAAGTCATGAATTCAGGGATTTCACAAGGAGTTGAAACGTAATAAAACAAGGAAGAGAGGATCCCTGCTTTCTGCTTTCATACCATTCCACAGCAGTAGCCCCAAGTCCCCTCCAGTGCAGCAAGAACAGGACTAAACTGTACATTTTTAGTGGCAGGTGGGGTAAAAGAACGGCGTGAAAGAGCAGCCAGGATGACATGTAAGATCTGATAAGGTTTGGAGTTTTCCTGAAAGGCATTGTGATTTATTGTTGCCCCTTTCAACACTCCAGAATGAAAAGCACAGCTTGATGCATCACACTGACAAAAGGAGAGGAGGGGAACAGGCTAAGATATGACTGGTGCAAGGTCTTCTTTACAGACGAGAATCACCCGGGTTTTCTGACAATTTGTTTATTTAATGAAGAAAAGAACAGACTGGCTGCATTTTAAGTAAGGTTTGCTCATCTTTGCTGTCCGTTCTAGCTTCTTAAATCCATCAGGCTACACTGATTCTTGCACTAGCTGAACGTCAGCAGTGCTGGGGGCAACCACAGAGCTGAAAATCCGCACGGAGCTCCAGGTAAGCACCACAGCCAAACACAACTTGGTAAGGTAGCACTACCTGGGTTGGAACATCAAGGAAGCACAACCTGTCAGGTGCACTGTACTGAAAGAGAGAAGAAGAGCATGATATCGGTAGAAGCAGTCTGTATAGGCTCTTCAAGAATTCATTTGTCTGTTTTGAGATGAGCTTTTCCTGTTGGAGTTTGGGGTCCTCACCAGAGATAAAATAGTCTACACAGAGGTCTGAATACATGCTTGAAATCAGCCGCAAGCCTTTCAAACATTTTGAACAATAACAACAAGAAATAAGTGGTGAGAAGGGAGGAGGGGGGACCCTAAGTGACTATTTCCAAATATTTCTCTGAGGAGACAACTCTGTAGAGTTAGCAGTTCCACAGAGATTAAAGCAAACAAAACAAACAAGTCGTCTCCTTTATCCCTCCCGACTCTTGTTTCACCCTCTGCTGGCATTCTATAAGTATTTAAATCATTGGAAACCACACCCAAGCTAGCTGTGGCTAGTATTTACAGGCAAAGCCCTTGGCTTTGCTGTTACGGTCTGCTCAACAGCCAAAAAATGTAACACATCAGATTTGGGCTCCTTGTTTAGGGAAAAACTAGAAGATATGCGCAGCATCCCAAAGAAGTAAACACCAGGTGCTATCGATGCCTTTGTATATAAAGAAATAACAAAGCTAAAAATAATATAAGGAAAGAGCAAAGCTAACAATAATGTCTGCTCGAAACCGCCCAGGAATTCTCTGGTGAGGGGGACAAAAATGTCATTTCAGTAGTTTTGATGAGACAGCATTTTTGTGGAGACAGCTCCTTTTTGACAAACACCCCCCGAAGCAGTTTAGGTTTCTGGTGGAATTTACCACACAAGTTTCTGAAGGTTTTCCATCGATTTACATGATGCTGGGTACTACAACCAAAGAGTTCAGCTTGACCTAGGGGCTCAAGGATGGCAAGGCACGTTGATGTAAAGCTGTGATGACATCAGCACCATAGTCCGTGCTCTCAGCTGACACAGTGGAAGTCCCCCAACTGCAGGAGGCAATAGAGAGCTCAAACACCCAGCAGCTCAGACTCTGCATTCCCCTGGGTTGATACACAAGAGGAAGCAAGCAGGCACTGCCTTTCATTCCTGAAGAAAAGGCATAGACACATATGTAGATGGCCCCAACCATTTGGGAAGGGAGAGAGGGATAAGTTTCTTTGTTAATACGACTTTCTCTTCGTTAATACGACTATTGCTCCTATTTGGAACAATAAAACATTAAACTGAGGGGTGTTTGGGGAAAGTGTTCCTTTCTCATGATGCCATCTTCATTCACGCAGCACCTTGCGAGTGCAAGAAACAGGCATAGTGTTTCCTTTACACACACAGTAATCACACAGAAACCACTTGAGGCTTTGACACCTCTGGAACAGGAGGCAGTAGCTCATGCATGGCAAGTATGACAATTTAGAATTTCTCTGTTCAAAAAAGCAATGAAATACAACAAACTACTGGTTAAAGTCATGATAGCACATTGTGTAACAACATCTCTGTAAGATGTGGGGGTCTGGACATCTCTCTAGTCATCTTTGTATTTTGTAGCATAAGCAAAGCGGCAGTGCCTACTACAGCAAGCGTCTTCGAGGCACCGAGAGCTTTCACACCTCATGTCTGTAACTTTCAGTAAATAGATGGAAGATTGCTGTTCATTTAAATGCCTACATGCATTATATTTACTCTTGTTATAATATTTTCTGTTAAAAAAGAAAGTATTTGGCTCCCAAAACAAAAAGAAGAAATAGTGTCAAAGTCCGAATTCTTCCTTGAAACACAAGCATTATAAAAAGCTTTAACAAAGACAGGCACTGGACTCCAGGGCACACTCTGGCATCACAATCCCCCATGTGTGTTAGAAGTTTTCACCATGACTTTCTCATAATAAGTGATTAAAGGTGCTTCTATCTCAGCACTTGAAATCTGGGACCCTGTTGTAATTGTGAGAGAAGCACAAAGCAGGTGGGGAGCTACTGTAAAGGAGAGCCAGAAAACTGATTGCAGCCTTCAAATGCTGGATGATACCTTTCTCATCATAGGAAAGAAAGTGCATTGGGAACAGCTACTTCATACTTCCAGGTGATACAGTAGCAGCAGCTGCCCCAACAGAAAGTAGCTTCCATGTAGTTACCAGATTCCCTAAAGGTTTTAACATAGAATCATAGAATCATTACAGATTGGAAGGGACCTCTAAAGATCATCTAGTCCAATCCTCCTGCAACAGCAGGATCACCTAGACTAAGTCGAACAGGAACACATCTCCAGAGGAGGCTCCACAACCCCCTGTGGGCAGCCTGTTCCAGTGCTCTGTTACCCTCATTGGGAAGAAGTTCCTTCTGATATTTACATAGAACCTCCTCTGTTCCAGCTTGTACTCATTGCCCCTTGTCCAACCACTAGATGACTTTAAGAAGAGCCTGGCTCCATCCTCCTGACACCCACCCCTCAACTATTTACAGACATGAATGAGGTCACCCCTCAGCCTCCTCTTCTCCAAGCTCAAGAGACCCAGCTCCCTCAGCCTTTCCTCATAAAGGAGCTGTTTTACTTCCTCCATCATCTTCATTGCTCTATGCTGGACACCCTCCAGCAGCTCTGTGTCCTCCTTGAACTGAGGCACCCAGAACCAGACACAATACTCCAGATGCAGTCTCACCAATGCAGAGTAGAGGGGGAGAAGAACCTCTCTCGATCTGCTAACCACTCCCCTTCTGAGTCTCCTCAGGATGCTGCTGGCCCTCTTGGCAACAAGATCACATTGCTGGCTCATAGTCATCCTGCTGTCTACTAGGACCCCCTGGTCCCTTTCTCCAACACTGCTCTCCAGTCACTAACTGGCCACAGACTGAGCATGGACTCCTTGTTTCCCCTGTGAAACTCTGGGGCTGTAGCAAAGGTGATAGGAGGATGAAGTACCTGATAACTGAAAAGCCTGGAAGAATATGGGTTCAGACTGGGGACCAGTGACCAGTATATGGATGCTGACTGGTATGCTACTCCAAAACCAGTCCTGTTGCCATCAGCATGGCTGCTCACAGAATATTACAGTGTTCCTCTTTTATGAGGACAACACAGTGACTGCCAGTTTTATGCAGCTGGGAGCAAACTGACAGTAGGTTGGTTTGACATGTCTTGAAGCTCACAGCAAAACCTTGAACCAGCAGCACATTTAGAACAAACCTGAACGATCAGAGTGAGTTTGTAGTGCAACGTGTTTGCATCAACTGATCCAATCCACCAAGTGCTGTGGTAGTGCTAAGGCTTTTGAGGATGCTTAAGCCATAACTGCTATTAAAACAAAAGTAATTCCATCTCAAGCTTACCTTGCTTCCCCTTGTGTCAGCAGACATATGTGTCTATAGGGTTAACAAGACAAAGACACCGGTCCAAACTAAGACTTACCAGTCAAATAGCAATCAGTTTCATCTTGAATTCTTAGTTTTAGAAAAAGGGAAAGAAATCTTACAATCTGCCTTCCTCCCACCCAGATGACAAGAAGACTTTCTGCCAACATCCCTGACACCCCACCGACCCCAGCTTGCATTCAGATACTGTGATCTGCAGAGGAACAGGCATGATTTTGTTCTCCTTGTTCACCCTCGGAGCTCTATCAGAATCACACGATTCTGTCACCAAACACCTTTCCCCAGGTGGGTTACTTCAGATAACTTCTAATAAAAAAAAAGAACTACAGTATTCCACCCAGTTGAGCTGAAATCACAGAATCATCAGGGATAGGAAAGGACCTCGAAAGATCATCTTGTCCAATCCCCCTGCCACAGCAGAATAACCCTGACCAAGTCCAGGAGGGTTTCAGACATCTCCAGAAAAGGAAACTCCACAACCCCCCCGGGAAGCCCCCTCCAGTGCCCCATCACCCTCACTGGGAAGAGGTTATAGAATCACAGAATCGGTCAGGGTTGGAAAGGACCACAGAATCATCCAGTTCCACCCTCCCTGCCATGGGCAGGGACAGCTCACCCTAGAGCAGGCTGGCCAGAGCCTCATCCAGCCTGGCCTTAAACAACTCCAAGGACAGGTCCCCAGTCCAGAAAAGGAAACTACACAACCCCCCCCGGCAGCCCCCTCCAGTATCCCGTCACCCTCACTGGGAAGAGGTTATAGAATCACAGAATCGGTCAGGGTTGGAAAGGACCACAGAATCATCCAGTTCCACCCTCCCTGCCATGGGCAGGGACAGCTCACCCTAGAGCAGGCTGGCCAGAGCCTCATCCAGCCTGGCCTTAAACAACTCCAGGGACAGGTCCCCAACCATTCCCCTGGGCAACCCATTCCAGGCTCTCTCCACTCTCACTGTGAATAACTTCCTCCTTACGTTTTACTTCTTCTTCCTTTCCCTCTAATTGGCATGAGTAGTGTCTATAATAATTCAGCTGGTAACTGTCCTGTTTATTTGCTGTCATCAGTGGCTACAGGACAATTTGACAAAGTCTTTCTGCAGCAATGGGGTAATGCAAATCCTTTCTTTGACTTAAGTGACAGCAAGGGTTAACTACAAGAAACACTGCCATGTTTTTAATGCCACACACCATTTCCTAACTGTAGAGATGTAAGCTAAACACAAGTGAAAATTTGTTTTGCTGCTGCTACATACAGTTTCATGAATCATAGAATCATTAAGGAATGGAAGGGACCTTGAAAGATCATCCAGTCCAACCCCCCTGCCACAGCAGGATCACCTAGACCAAGCTGCACAGGAACACATCCAGGTGGGTCTTGAATGTCTCCAGAGAAGGAGACTCCACAATGCCCCTGGGCAGCCTGTTCCAATGTTCTGTTATCCTCACTGTGAAGAGGGTCCTCCTGATATTTCTATGGAACCTCCTCTGTTCCAGCTGGCACCCATTGCCCCTTGTCCTACCACTAGATGACCTTGAGAAAAGCCTGGCTCCATCCTCCGGACAGCCACCCCTCACATATTTATAGACATAAATGAGGTCACCCCTCAGCCTCCTCTTCTCTAGGCTAAAGAGATCCAGATCCCTCAGCCTTTCCTCATACGGCAGCTGTTCTACTTCATCATCACCCTCCAGCAACCCTGTGTCCTCCTTGAACTGAGGGTCCCAGAATTGGACACAATACTCCAGATGTGGTCTCACCAGTGTAGAGTAGAGGGTGAGAGGAACCATTCTCCATCTGCTAACCACCCCTCTTCTGATCCCCCCCAGGATGCTGTTGCCCCTCTTGCCTTTAACAATTTAACAAGTGCTTGAGTTTGGGTGGGGTTTTCTCACTCCCTTTGCAAAGGGTGGATATAAGATTAATAGTGTAATGTGCTCCTATGACAGATTATTATATAACAAACGCTGTCAGCTTATCACAGTTTCTTTTCAGATTGCTTTTGTGATCTCATTTTCACAGGCTTCTCATCAGTTTTTCCTAGCTTATCGAAAGAACGCACACATATGGTGAAGAAAACAGCCAGAAAAAACACTTCTAGAGTATTCTACGTCTCTTCATAAACAAGATAGAACTATCAATCAACACTTAGCCTGCTCTTCTCAGTTGTCTGGGGCATTGTTTGTTACCCATCACAAAAGCTTTCCCACTTGTACTGAGTGTTCTGCAAGTTATTAGTCTGTCAATGTGTTGCACAGCAAAGTGTGTAAAATATTTATATACACATAAACTCAGAGATTTCCACAGTGAACACGTGAGCTATCACCACTATTTCTCTTACAGTTGGCTGTGGGCTTAACTCTAGATCTTGGCCAGAACTATTGCCATTCAGTTCGTCAGCAGACTTAGGTCAGGGAGCAAATTTAGTCTCCTGTAGGTAGCAAGACTCACTGATAAGATTATTTCCTGCTGCAAGGCCATGTCTATGCTATAGGATGTGATCAACTTAATGAAAAAGAGGGTCTTGAAGTGAGCAAAACCTGCATCCTGCAGCTTTCTGGGAAAAGCATCTTGGAGAGTAAGTACAGTGCTCACAGTGATGATTCCTCTTTTCCCAGAAAACGGAACAACAGTAGAATTGGTTTTGCTTGCACCCAGCTAAAGTAGACTACTGAACAGAGAAAATACTCCCCAAGGCAGTGAAGAGAGAGTTGAGAATTTGGCTCCATCTTTTTCCCTGATAACGGAATTCTCTCCCCTGTTAAACATTCCTTTCCCCCTATACACACATGCTACCCATAGCATCTAGAAAAACATACAGTGCTCTGTATTAAGTACATACAGCATACAACACTCGAAGCCTTCAGAGGAGCTGGACCCAACACAGTGGTGCTCAGTATTTTACTTCACTAATATTAGCTCATATTAAATAAAAACAAGTAAATAAAATACTTTCTTCTAAACTGATCTTTCACGTTTCACAGTGAAACACAATTGTCACCTCTGGCCAGGGATATTTGAGGCAAACCAACCAATTGGGCTAAGAGTAGTGGGGTAGCTACTACAGCTTCATGTGACACAAAGCTGGGTGGTGCCACCAACAGCCCAGCAGCCTGTGCTGCCATTCAGCGAGACCTGGACAGGCTGGAGAGCTGGGCAGAGAGAAACTGAATGAGGGACAACAAGGGTCAGGGGAGAGTCTGGCATCTGGGCAAGAACAACCCAGGGACCAGGATAGGTTGGGGACTGGCCTGGTGGAGAGCTGTGTAGGAAAAAGTGACCTGGGGGTTCTAGTGGCCAGCAGGATGACTATGAGCCAGCAAGGTGCTCTTGTGGCCAAGAGGGCCAACAGCATCCTGGGGGTTGGGGGTGAATTCAGAAGGGGGGTGGTTAGCAGATTGACAGAGGTTCTTCTCCCCCTCTACTCTGCACTGGTGAGGCCACATCTGGAGTACTGTGTCCAGTTCTGGGCCTCTCAGTTCANCAGGCTGCCCAGAGGGGGTTGTGGAGTCTCCTTCTCTGGAGACATTCCAGACCCGCCTGGATGTGTTCCTGTGCGACTTGGTTTGGATGATCCTGCTGTGGCAGGGGGACTGGACTAGATGATCTCTCGAGGTCCCTTCCAATCCCTAATGATTTTATGATTCTATCAAGGAAAACCAGAGGTCTCCAAGTTTCTCACTATCAGAGTTCCATGAACATCATCAATTTTGATGGGGCTTTGAGGCTTCGGGGTTTTTCTTAAGCTTGCAGCAATAAACAAAAAAACCCACTACATGGGTTTTGAAAGAAAAAAAACCCACTAACCAGTGGATTTGAATGCACACTACAGCTTATTTCAGTCGTATCTCTATAATTTAGTGGGGAGTCTGCAGAAATGCAGTCTCAAAGTTTCTAGCTTTGTGAATACTGCCTTTCACATAAGAGAAAGCCACACCACCATATAACGAGTCATATTCCTTTATTTTAAGCAGTTTATTCTTTGCAAGCCTATCTCAGAAGTATTAAACACTTTGTTTTATTGCCCTTACCTCTCACCCCAGCCCAAAAAAGCAAACAGTAAAGAGATGTTGCTCACCTGTTCTTGAAGTTCTTGCAGAAAGATCCCAAGAAGCAATGTGAGTAAGATACACAGGCAGTGATGGAGAAGCATTTCCTCTCCTGGACCCGGGAGCTCAGCAACACCCTTCGCTGACAGCATTTCCCTGGGAAGGAGAATAGAAGCCTGTTTGTCTCTTCTTTCCTTACACCTAAGCCCTGGGGTCTGGTGCCATAACTCCAAGTTAGAGGCAGTGAAGTCTTTTCACTCTGAATAAAGGCAACTGTTTCCTCCACCAAAGGCATCTGCATATTCCCAATCAGGGAAAGCCTTAATAAGCAGCAGCATCTGAGAAAGGTGGGTTGCAGAGTCCTAATTAAACAGCAACTGATACATCACTTTTCAAACTAAACATCCACCTGGGATGTTCAGTGTAGCAGACATGGTTTGTAAACTACTGAACAGAGTGCTCATAGAGCAGCCCTACACGTTTCTGCAGTGAAATGCTGCAGAGGCTCCCTTTGCCCTTGTAACAAATGATCTAACGATTCTCAGGAGGTGGAAATGAGGCTGATTTGTAGCTCCCTTCAAGAGTCTATTCCAGTTAAGCAACTCTTCTTAATTGCCTGCTCTTTATTATTTAATGCATAAGACATCCTTAGGGGCAGATCCCAGACAGGTATTTAGGTATCTAAGCAAGCAACTAGGCAGAATTTAGCTGTAATTACCAAGACACTAAAAACGCATGCTCAGCTGCTGCTTAACTCTGAAGGCTCCTAAACTTAAGCAGGTAACTCTTTCCTTTTTAAAAGCCTCCTGGTGCCCAGCATTCAGCTTTTACACGTGCCAAGAAACACCTGGCAGTGCCCAGGAAGCTTGTGCTCGTCCAGTGCTGAGCCTCTTGAGACCCAAGAGAAACCTGAGATGTTTTGGCTGTGATGAACGTTTGTCTAGTGGACAGAAGCATTGGAAACCTACCTGTGCCTCTTCAATGGGCTATAAATAAAGTCAGTCTAATCAAAATCACAAAGTAGAAAATGAACAGGCCTGCTCAAAGACATGTCACAGATCCAGCTGTTGAGATGATAGGAAGCAATACATCAGAGAGGTAGTCTTGCTGCTCTCAGGAACACTCCGAGGTGTAAATGATGAGGGGCAAATGAGCCAGGTACCTCAAGCAAAAACCATGCATCTTCTTCTTTCAGACAATAGTGTGGAAGTTAATTATTTAAATGAATTTGACTCAGGTCAGATTAACATTTGCAAATCATTAGCTGTGGTGTCTGAAAGCAGGGAGGCAGCCCTCAGAGCCTTGCCCCATTTAGACTCCTGTCACGAGCAAGGTGGGAATGAGAGCAAGAGCATTTTGCCCCCTCCACTCACACATCCCATCTCATAAAGCATTTGAAAAACTCTCGCTTTCCCGAAGAATGATATTTGCACTGTGCTATTTAGGTATCATCTTTGTGAAAAAGTTTGTTGTTCTCTTTTGCTGCATATAGTCTTACTCTCATTGATATCTGCTTGAAAAGGATGGAGTTCTCTTGGGAGAGTGTTTGGAACTGAGCTATGTTCCACATAAAACATCTAATAAGATTTATTGCTGTATTTCATTAGTCTGCTCTGAATTCAGGTAGTGCACTAATGGAACAAAGAGATAGACCCTTGACTCGATAAAAACAGAGTCAGAAGAGAAAAAGCTTATGTAAGAGCTTATAAAAACAAGATGGTTCAGAAATCAAGCAGCTGCTCTACTCTTGATTCCCTCCATTGTGCCTCAGGAAGGACAGGCATCAGACTGCCAGGTCTTTTATGTGTATTACTGCCTTCTGCAGAGTTTAGGCACAGCAGAGAAAATAGCAGAGGTGGAATGGCAGTGTTAACCTTTCTGTCTTCTGACACTTTAAATCACTTCCTGTGACACGACACCCCTGGGAGATTTCATGACGACTGAAATTAATGCTCTGTAAGAAAAAAAAATCCCTTATGCATATTGCAGTATTTACAGAGGTAATTGCTCGTTTCTCAGAACATTTAATCTTGGCAGAGAGATTCCCCTTGTTCTGAATAGCATCTGTCGCCAAACAACATCAAATTAGGCCTTAAGGTCCAGGAGTAGTTTTGATGTGTTCCGCTCGCTGTCATGGTCAGTGCCTGGAGATCAATTCAGGGCATTGGAAAGACTGCCTAATGCTCCATACCAAAAACGAGTTGGAAGCAAAGCCTGTTTGGCATGAGGTTCTGCAGGGTATTGCTCCCAAAGTTCCAGAGCAAAGGTGTCATAAAACTCTACAGAAGAAAGATAAAAGGGTACAGCCTCTCCCAGAGTCATTTACAGAATCACTAGGGATCGGAAGGGACCTCGAAAGATCATCTAGTCCAATCCCCCTGCCACAGCACAATCACCTAGACCAAGTCACACAGGAACACATCCAGGTGGGTGTGGAATGTCTCCAGAGAAGGAGACTCCACAACCCTCCTGGGCAGCCTGTTCCAGTGCTCTGTTCCCCTCACTGGGAAGAAGTTCCTTCTGATATTTTGATGGAACCTCCTATTGCAAACTTCGATATTGGTTTTATCAGATACAAGGAATTGCTTTCTCTAAAACACACACAGCAACACGCATAGCTATTTTAGTAACCGAATCCTTTCCCTTCACACCTGCACCTCTATGAGGAGAATGTAAACATTACTGTGCATTTTCTGTTGCTATATGCAAGGAACAGATTTGGTGTTCTGTGGACACTGGTATTAACAGCTATAACTAAGGTTTCTGATGTCCAAAAAAGAATAAGTTGTTGCATTCATTCATGGATTTTCCTCTCTAAAAGAAAGGAAACAGCATGCAAATAGTGAATTTTGAGGTAGTCAAATCAAAAACTTAAGGTGCTGCATATAGTTAAGCACTAACACACACCAGCACATCATCTACCGATTGTGTCTCTATGGTTTAGGACAGCTTGAGTAAGGTTTTCTTTCTGTTTCTATCAGCCCTAAAAACCTTTTAGCATTACAACTCATTGAGAAAATGCATCTTTCATAGAGAATTGCCAAGCTGGTAACCCTGAAGCTTCTCACTAGAGGTATTGCACTTCAGTAGAACTTTTTTGCCCTGGCAAGCCTGCAAAACACATCACAAGAGGAAGACATCCCGTCGAATTGCAAACAGCAATTTTTGAGTGAAGTCAATGGTCAGGGATGCTGCCCTCCTCATTCTGCAAAGCCTTAGCGACAGCACAGCTCACTGAGTAATTAACCAGCCTGATATGGGTACTTGAATGAGAAAAAGCATGCACAGCAGGACACTCAAAGCTTAGGAGCAGTCAAAGCAAAACTTGCAATCGCTTTCGCGTTCCACCATGGTTGAGACCCTTCTGTTAAACAGCCAAAGAAACTAATCACTGCATTGACTGGGATTCAGAAATATGGATCTGTCAGTTAAGCACCTCACTCAGGCAGCACCAGGACAGACGAGAGGCCCCGAGAGACTAGATGACTGCAGCATACAGGCAGCAGCACTGCTACCCTTCCACAATCACATGAGAGGAGGGTGTGAAATGCAGCAGGACTCCCATTTCTGGCAGCCTGAGCGTTGATTTGGTGCTGCAAAGCAGTTGATTTTTTAACAACTTCGATTAGATGTTCTCAAAATGACATGATATTTTCAAATGGGTTCTGTGATTTGCTTCCTCCCATAAGTTCTCTGACTTATGACTGGTTCTATGGGTTATAATAGTCACGACTCGGGATGTTTGCAATTATTCTCCATATAATCTATATGAAAATCTGTTTGTTAATCATGCTAATTAAAGACTTTACCTTTCTGTTCCATAGGATTCCTACTTCCAAACAGAGTTCAGGTACTCTATGCTACTATATATGTGCCAGTTGTACATCTCCTAGGCAGCAAGATGTAGTACACAACAGTAAGAGGATACATTTAGGTCTCTAAGGAATCTTCTTGGCATCATATCTGCTGAGGCAAATGGAGAGGGATTGCAGGGCTGCACCTTTAATTCATTTATACAGTTTAGATGTCTCTGACAACAAACGATCATTCTTCCTCAGAATTTCTACTTGTTCTCTGGTGGTGAATTTATCAGTGGGGAACCAACCAGAGTACACATTTTAAAGTTGAAGAAAACACCAGCAACCTTATCAGGATGTGGGTAAGCATTTTTTAAAGATGTGAGAGTATATCTCCATCAAGAAGAACAGACATATTGAGGAAAGCAGTCCATCATACAGACTTCATTGTAGACTTCAAGAGTGTGCAAATATATTTACCTCCTTTAAAAAAATACACCTATATATCACGTTTATCCGTACTGGCAATGCTGGCATACCTTTTCAGACTCCAGTGGGTTTTGCTGCTGCAATATCGAGTTGTGTCCACCAGATGGACGCTATTTTCAAGCAGTTGAAAGGTTTGGGGCTGCGCTGAACTCCGGAGCTCAATTCCCAAGCCCATAGCGGGGCAAGTCCATCATGTAACAGCGACTTGGTAATTGCATGCGATCATGGCCATCGATGATCTGATATACCTGTCCTCACATTGGCGTTGTCTTTGCAAACACAAGCATTGATTTGTGCTTGTTTCTGGCAAGCTGCTCACAAAGTAAGAACCTCTGGGTATGGTTTTCCATCTTAGTAACCTGATTATAATCATAGAATCATGTAATCATTTAGACTGGAGAAGACCTTCAAGATCATCCAGTCCAATCATTAACCTATCTGTACCAAGCTCACTGTTACACAGGGACCCTATGCTACAGAGCATTTAAACACAACCAGGACTGGCGATTCAACCACATCCCTGGGCAGCCTGTTCCAATGCCTTCTGATCCCTAATGATACTATGATGACCCTTTCAACAAAGAAGTTTAACCTAAACTTTCCCTATGGCAACTTGAAGCCGTTTCCTCTTGTCCTATCACTTGTTACTTGTGAGAGGAGACCAACACTCGTCTCTCCACAATCTCCTTTCAGGTAGTTGTGGACAGAAATAGGGTCTCTCCTCAGCCTTCTTTGTTCTGCAGACTAAATAGCTCCAGCTCCCTCAGCCAGGTTCTCATAATTCTTGTTCTCCAGATCTTTAGCTGGCCTTTTTAATAAGGTGCTACTTTTTGATCCTTTGCAATCAAATGTCAAAAGCCTTTAAAATTACAAGTTAAAACTTAAAACAAACAAAATACTTAAAGAATAAGTCCATTTGGATTTATTGCTACATTTTGAGCTTCTGAGCTTTAGGGTTCATTCTGGTTTTACCCTGTCTTGGATCTATTTAGTGCAGATTATCTGGAAATCACCATTCTGGCGTTTTCTTAGTAACTGTGAGAGCAAAATTTGTTTTGCATTAAAAATAAAAGGTAAGGAATGTAAAAAATTATCATCACAATCTAGCAACAAGAATAACAAGTTTTGGCAAAACAGACGGAAACAAACTTCCTTTTCTGACTGTTTTAGCTCATATTTTGTGTTCTGAGTTCAGGCACTTTAGTAAGCACACGTAAACACGTGGCTCTGCTTGAAGCCATGCATACTTTTAAACCAGGACTTGAGCTATAAGAGCTCCTAGCTTCTTCTAGAGCTGAATGCCACCTGGCTTCAAATATAAAAGAGAACTCATCAGTGGATTTCTCTAAGAAATCCTGGAACATACTGAGCTCCTGAAAGAGCTATATTCCCACAGCAGCATGGAAATGCAGGGCAAGCTTGAAGCAAGAATCAGTATAGAAACCTGTAGAAAACTGCAGGGTCTAAGGTGTGATAGACTCAGTTTAGGAGATCACCCAGCAGTTTTTCTTATGCGAGTACCGGGATTCGATCCTGGTTTACGTTAACAATGTGTTTGGGTAGCCAGAATACAGGAGATTTTGTCAATCAAGGGGAAGCAAGAATCACTGTGTCTGATGTACAGGAATAGCCTGTTAATTAACATTACAGAGGGCTACTTACTTGAGATGTTACTGTTTGTAGCAAAGCAGCCTGGTGCTAGCCAGCCCATCAGCCTGCAGGTATTTGCCCCTCTGGTTCAGTAAGTTCTGTAGAGAGATCTCTTGGGTTTCTGGTACCAGAGAGGAAGATAAGAGCACAGCAGAGCCAGAGACCAAATGAAAGAAGCTGAGAGAAGTGACCAAATGAAAGAAGCTTTAATAAAATCCACTTGTGTTGCTTGCAGAAGAAATATACAGTGCATGTAAATTAATGTTTTCAGACCACTGCCATACGACCCAGTGCTTACATCAGTAACTTTCTGAAAGACAAATATAACTTAAAAAACGAATCAGCCTTCAGGCTGCAAAATTTTAATAAAAATAGATCTTAAATAGATGAAGGACAATGCTTTCAAAACCTGTGAAATGAAATTGCTTTATATATTCTTGCTCTTCCCGTACCCTTCCCTCTGAATAACATTTTCATTTTAATTGCATCAGCAGTTTCGTATTGTTCTTCGATGCAAACGTTTCATAACTCAAGCTAGGCATGAATCATTTTGTTTCTCGAATGAAAAATCAAACCCTGGATTATTTCAACTGGGTAATATGACCACTGTTCCTCAAGGGAAATAAAAAGACTGCTCCTGCCTACAGTCCAGAGTCATACTGAGTTATGCCTTTTCATACGTGGTAGGAGCGAGTTGCTCATCATGAGAGAAGAAATTCAGATGGTGACCCTAGCCCATGGAGTTCAGTAGAGCTGTGGGGTAATTGATATCAACTCCTCAGGCATCGCACCAGCAGTCTCCTAAGCAGAACCTGCATTTTTCTGGGAGCATGGGAACAAAAAGCATCACAGGTATCTAGCAAAGTATCCCTTCCTGAAAAGTTACAAGAAACACCTCAAGATTAGCTGGTACCAGTCTTCTTGGGACAGCCTGAATAGCAGGAGGACCAAGACCTAAAGAATGAGGCTGTGCCCTCCTAGATGCAGGTAGGTAATGCTGCTTCAAGGGAGATAGGTTTCACTACCTGACAAACCCCATTAATTTTGATCATAAACCAGACTCTTAAAGTATCAACATTGTAAGCAAGCTTTCTTCTGCTTTGCAAGAAGAGGTTCATTTTGTTTTGATTAGGGATAACCTTATTGCCACAGCAAGCTTAAATCAGTTCCTAGTAGCATTCACGTCAATTGAAAGAAAGGCTACTAAGGATGAGAGCAGATGCTGAAGGAAATATCATATATCTGATTAAAAGTGAGTAACACAGATGTGCCAAATTGCTGGGGAGTAGTTGCCACAGGATTGTCAGTGCTATAACATCTATCGGGGGTAGAGCAGAGAAACCCACAGCTATGACTTCCTGATGGAAAGCCAGGGGGAAATACAAGTCTTTGCTAGGCATCTATAAAATGGATTTATAAGTACAAATTGAAATGCAAACTACCTGAAGTTAGCTGAATTTCACACAATCATGCCTTCTACCCATTTATCTACTTTTATTTTAAGCATATTAATCTGTCATTTTCATATTTGTTCTGTAACTTGAAGCAAGGTTTGCTGTGAGTGATGATTTCATTAGGATTTGCTCTGCCAGACAGCAGTGCCTCCACAGTTACGTGCTACATTCATTCTGTCACATCTTTTACCTTCTACCTTTATTTCACATGAATTATGGAAAAAATTCTACATGATAAGGAAGCTACTTTCAAGTATTTCTCATAATTCAGATGAAAGTTGAAAATAAAATATGGTTCACAGAACAGAACTGTTTGACCGCATGAGACCATATGTTCTTAGAAAATGATTGTAAAAGACAAGAATTACATTATTTGAAGTCAAAATCAAGTAACTTCTCGCTACATTTAGGGACTCTTGGAGAAGTCAACACTTCTTTGGTGCAAGTTCTACATGCACTTCACCACAACTCAGTCATCCCTACAGTTACACTAAGATTCTCTTTCCATAAGAGAAAAGCTATGAGGAAAAGTTCATGATAAATCAGGAGGTCACTAGAAAGCTAAGTAATTGTAATGAGCCCTTTCTCTGACTCAGTGTAGGATCCTCCCCATTGACAGTGCACTGGAACAGAATAAAATCAGAATAAGAAAGAGTGGATGTGGCACTTAATGCCGTGGTCTAGCTGACGTGCTGATGTCATAAGCTGTACTTAATGATCTGAGAGGTTTTTTCCACCCTCAATAATTCTTTGATTCTGTGCTCAAAACAGGAAAGAACATTTGTGTTGCCACAGCAAGAAGAGACGCTATCCAAAAATGGAATACAAACCAGAGCCTACAACCATCCCTGCTTTGGCAAAGAAACGGTACCAGTTTAGTTAGAGCAAGGTTAGTTTTCAAGCAGGGATCCTTTGGACTTTGTCAACAGAGTGGCTGTAGAGCTGCCTGGCATAAAAGGACGTGGGGGAGCCACTCCCAGCTGAACAGGAGGCAGCAGGGAGCCCAGGTGGCCAAGAAGGCCAACAGTATCCTGGCCTGGAGCAGGAACAGTGCAACCAACACAAGTAGGGAGGTGATGGTACCCCTGTACTCAGCACTCGTCAGACTGCACCTTGAGTACTGTGTCCAGTTCTGGTCACCACAGTATCAGAAGGACATTGAGGTGCTGGAGCAGGGCCAGAGAAGGGCAACAAGGTTGGTAGAGGGCTGGAAAACAGGCCCTATGAGGAGCAGCTGAGGGAACTGGGGTTGTTTAGTCTCGAGAAGAGGATGATGAGAGGAGACCTTATTACTCTCTACAGCTACCTCAAAGGAGGTTGTAGTGAGGCTGGTGCTGGCCTCTTCTCCTAAATTACTAATGATAGAAGAAGTGGAAATGGCCTCAAATTGTGTTAAGGGAGGTTTAGATTGGCTCTTAGGAAGAACTTTCCTGAAAGAGCAGTTGGGCACTGGACCAGGCTGCCCAGGGAGGTGGTGGAGTCACCATCTCTGGAGGTGTTTAAGAACAGAGTAGATGCGGCAATTGAGGCCATGGTCTAGGGGTTAGAGGGATGGTGGAATGAGGGCTGAACCTGATGATCCTGGAGGTCCTTTCCAGCTGTTGAAGACAATGTGATTGATTAGGTTAGTCCTTCCTACACTACAGCCTTCCTGTCACAAAAAGTCCAGGGAAAAAGATTCACTAAGGGAGAGAGCAGAATGGGCAGTTCATCACATTTCTCAATCCCTGTAGTCTTTCACCATCATTTTTTGCTCTCTTATGTCTCCTCCAGAGAAGGGGATCTTGTCCACCTGGCTCTAGCAACAGCAGTCAGTATACCACAGTGATAAGCTAAACCCATCTGTTTAAAAACGCCTTTTCACACTCCTGTATCAAGGATACTGGAGAGAATTCTATCCAGAAAAATGTATTTGTCTTATTATGTAGAAAAATGAGCTTCTTTTTAAACGGTACCCAAGATACATTAGCTCCAACATGAAGTGAGGAACGTAAATGATGGAATAACTACAAGTTTGTTGAAAACAGGTGAAGAGCTTTTAATTCACCTAGCAGTGGCCAGGATAGCTTAGCTACACCTCACCCAGGCTCAAAGTTTGATCTATGTTAATAGTAATGAATGTATTTTCAGATCTGCTAGTACAGAGTGTAGCTTTTGTAGAAAGCACACAACATATTAATCACAGGATCATTAGGGATCAGAGATAACACAGGTAGAAGTGTGTCATACACCCTGCACCTCATTGTTCCCAACCTCTGTATGTACCCCAGATGACTGACAGATTGAATTCAAGCCCATATTCAGTCCCCAAATGAGTGACATACTCAGTTCAATGGATAGGAGTGTTTTGATGATGCAGTAGAATAGTTTGACCCAATGATACAGGGAAACCCTCCTATAATTTAAGAATGGGAAGCTTTACTAAGCTACAGAGGATCCTGACTTTGTGCCATAAAATCTGTAGAGCATGTTTCACCCTGGTACATTGATTTTCCTGATACATGGGCACGGAGTAAGACCAAGTAGTCTGTGATGAACTACATACAATAGCCTTACACCAACACACTCTAACAGTTCAATACCCAGCATGCAGAAAACTTCTGCAGGGATTTCTGTGAGCACCTTACTTACTTGAACACCCCAGACCCCAGCTAGTGTGTTTTCTCATGTTCTGTCACATCAGGGTTTGTTGCTAGTTGGGATAGCTGTTTGATTCTTCTCCTCTTAATTCCCCCAATCCAGTGTGTTTGAGAATGCAGCGCCTTCTACAGATGATCAAATATAGCATCAGAGAACAGAATCATAGAATCATTAGGGATGGGAAGGGATCTCGAAAGATCATCTAGTCCAATCTCCCTGCCACAGCAGGATCACCTAGACCAGGCAGGTCCAGGCAGACACATCCAGGCAGGTCTGGAACACCTCCAAAGAAGGAGACTCCACAATGCCCCTGGGCAGCCTGTTCCAGTGCTCCGGTACCCTTCCTGGGAAGAAGTTCCTTCTCATATTGATATGGAACCTCCTCTGTCCCAGCTTGCACCCATTGCCCCTTGTCCTATCACCAGATGACCTTGAGAAGAGCCTGGCTCTATCCTCCTGACACCCACCCCTCACATATTGATAGAATGAATGAGGTCACCCTTCAGCCTCCTCTTCTCCAAGCTCAAGAGACCCAGCTCCCTCAGCCTGTTCCTCATCAGGGAGGTGNCCACCACCCAGCTCTGTGTTATCAGCAAACTTGCTGACAGTGCCCCCTAATCCTTCTTCCAAGCCATTAATGAATAAATTGAACAGGACTGGTCTCAGCACTGATCCTTGGGAGACACCACTAAATACAGGCTTCCAACTAGACCATTGGCCACTACTCTCTGGCTTCTATCCTGCAGCCAGTTCACAATCCACCTCACTACCCAATCATCCAGTCCACATGGCAGGAACAGATCATAAGCAATTGAACTCTGTTGGGACACAAAACTACAGATATGAAGAGAAAATACTAAACTTCTCTTAGTTTCAAAATAAACCCTCCTTTCTTTCAAAGTCCTCAACCTCAGACCAGGTGGAAAAACCCCTCAAACTTTGCACTCAATGTAGCGTTTCTTTAAGATCAAGGAGGGAAAAAGCACCGAATTGATGCAGGTCTACAAATTGCTGCATTAAGTCTGCTATACACAACACAACCCACACACAATAACAGAAGGGTAATGTAAAAACATGCATTAGGGTTGAAGAAGAATATTAGATGCATCTCTCTCCCTATGAAAAGATGAGCTAAGAGCTGATGGTGGGTGAGTACTGCTAGAAAAGCAAACACTTCACTGTCTGTGGGTGAACATTTCATGCATGCTCTTTATTATAAAGCCCACTGAAAACTTAAAGCTGCTTTTCTGAAGAAGCTGTTGTGTAACTCTGACATCTGAGGTTTTCAGTCACTGCCCTATTTGAACTGGTATGGAACACATTAAACCCTAAAGTCTCCACTTCAGCTGTTTACAAACCTTCCCCACACTCCTCCACCATCCATCCCAGTCTTGTCAACAGGCTCCAGTTCATTGCTGGGGCTGAAGGCTTAAGCTTGGCTTTCTTGGATAAGCAGTACCATGGGCTGCAGCAGCAAGGAACACTTGATTAAAACCCAGCACATTCGTAAGGGTCTGGCAGCATCAGCACTGTTGTTTTCAAAAGTTTAAGCCACTGTATCTCTGCATCCACCCAAAAGACAAGGTGTCCTTATAAAATGACTTTTGATTCCACATACATCTAAAACTATCTCTGCCTATAGCTGTTTAACTGGTATAACTTGCATATATACTTGGAACCATACACCACTCTTCCTTCTCTTAGCGCTTCACTCTGATTACAGTCAGTACTCCAGCAGTAGACCCATGCATGTTATGCCAATAGCATTCCAAAAAAAATTCAAATTAAGAAATCAAAACAAATAATTGCCTCTTTCCATTCACAGCTCACAAACACGCTGGGCATTTGTAATTCAAAATAACATGGGTTTATCTATACAATAGATAGAAGTGTGGCCAGCAGGTAGAGGGAGGTGGTTCTCCCCATCTACTCCACTCTGGTGAGACCCCACCTGGAGTACTGCATCCAGTTCTGCAGCCCTTGTTACAAGAAGGATGTGGACGGGCTGGAGCGAGTCCAGAGGAGGGCCATGAGGATGATCAGAGGGCTGGAGCACCTCTTCTGTGAGGCCAGACAGAGAGTTGGAGCTGTTCAGTCTGAAGAATAGGAGGCTCCC
Organism: Upupa epops; assembly: GCA_013397515.1. Taxonomy (NCBI): domain Eukaryota; kingdom Metazoa; phylum Chordata; class Aves; order Bucerotiformes; family Upupidae; genus Upupa; species Upupa epops. Next base: position 39,090 of record VZRI01006721.1, on the reverse strand, counting down.
AGATGATCTTATCGTGGCCTTCCAGGATCTGAAGGGGGCTACAAAAAAGGTGGGGAGGGGCTTTTTAGGATCTCAGG
>VZRI01006721.1:0-38880 GCA_013397515.1 Upupa epops | reverse complement strand
CCATGTGGGCCTGGTCTGGGTGTCCTGCTGTGGCAGGGGGATTGGACTGGATGATCTTTCGAGGTCCCTTCCAATCCCTGATGATTCTATGATTCCAATTCCTCACACATATAGAACACTCACAACAACTCAATGCAGATACTAGAGCTTCAGAATTCCTATCGAGGTCACAGATGATCACAAAGTGTTTTGGATGTCCAACCATAGGGATTCAAAAAGCAACTAGATAATTTTGTGAAAGAAAAACCCACACAGATCCTATTAAACCCAAATGCAACACTTTTGGATCAGGATGTCTCTGAGCTGCAAATCACTAGAAGCTTAGAAGTGCTGGGAAAGTATTCCCTCTGCTTATGATACCCTTAAGTATCAAGGCCAGTGCTGGAAAGAGGAGACTGGATGAAACCCACAACTGGTCATACTGCTATCTGACACAGCACTGCCTTTCTTGTGCTTCAGTGCCTTATGATGTAGATAAAGGTATCACTCTGCTTTGCTGATTTCATGGTTGTGGAGCTACCCACTACAGTAATCTGTCAGTAACCAGTCTTCCAGTACTGACAGATTATATTTATGGTAGAAATTACCTTTCATTAGAAAGTACAAAAATTCACTTATTTTCATGCTGCTGTGGTATTTTAAGGTGAGTATTTCCCCTCCAGACTCACCCAGTGGGTTTGCAGAAGCAGAGAGTATCAATAGGTTCAGAAAGTAGATGCACACGTTCATGGGCAATGGAGCCACAAATGGATACGAAGAGGAACAAATGGAAAAGTTCCCTTGCAATCCCTAATTAAAACTTTTTTGACTCTAGAGTAGCAGCAAGGAGTGAACAGAAAGATGTGGAGATGCTTATGTGTCCTTCCCAGGCAGCCACTTCATTTGCCCCAACCACAGACACAATGCACAGCAGGCTGAGTCAGCAGGCAATGTCTTAAATTCTCATCATCACAGCAATTACAAGAAATAGAGAATCATAGAATCATTAAGGTTGGAAGAGATCTCCAAGGCCATCAAGTCCAAACATCAACCATATGCCACCATGCCCACCAAACCATGTTCCCCAGTGCCATCTACAAGTATTTTTAACACCTTCAGGGATAGTGACTCCTTGACTTCTCCAGCCAGCCGACTACAATACCTAACCGCTCCTTCAGTGAAGAAATTTCTACTAATATTCAAACTAAACCTCCCCTGGTGCAGCTCAAGGTCATTTCCTCTTGTTCTATCTAGCGTCTTGAGAGAAGAGACTGAGCCCCACCTCTCTACAATGTCCTTTAAAGTAGCTGTAAAGGGCAATAAGGTCACCCCTCAGCCTTCTCCTTTCCAGACTAAATAACCTCAGTCCCTCAGCTGCTCCTCAAAAAACTAGTTCTCCAGGCACTTCACTAGCCTTGTTGCCATTCTTTGCTCCAGCATCTCAATGTTCTTCTTGAATTCAGGTGCCCAAAATTAAATGAAATATTAGAGATGAGGTGTCACCATTGCCAAGTACAGGAAGGCAATGGCTTCTCTAGTCCTGCTGGCTACACTATTTCTGATGCAGGGCAGTATGCTGTTGGCCTTCTTAGCCACCTGGGCACACTACTGGCTCATGTTCAGACAGCCACCAAGGAGGGGATCTGGCTACTTAAACTGTTACTGCTGTCTCTACTATGCCTTGAATGCTCAGTAAGCAAATATGATCAAAGAGATGAGTGTGGAAGCAAGCAAGCAATCTCAGCCACATACATCATGCTAAAGGTATCACTGGCTGGCTCAGCTAGGAGTCTGTTACTGTTCCTAACGGCAGAGCAGAGGCTTTTCCAGCACTCGAGAACCCTGGTGGCTGCATGATTGGCTCATTGGAACAGGCTGCCCAGGGGGGTTGTGGAGTCTCCTTCTCTGGAGATGTTTACAACCCACCTGGATGTGTTCCTGTGTGACTTGGTCTGGGTGATCCTGCTGTAGCAGGGGGATTGGACTGAATGATCTTTTGAATTCCCTTCCGATCCCTAATGATTCTATGATTCTGTTGAGGAGAGCCATGGGCACTAGAGCTGCAAGGAGGCTGTTAGATTGTCAGACCAACATAGCCAGCAGGAAAGTCATTAAACTAGCAGTGCTTCCAATTAAGGATATCATGGAGGCCACTATCAAGACATACTGTGCTGAAACAGAAGTTGAAATACGGCACCACACTTCCATGATGTGAGCCAGCAAAGATTTGTGACTGTAGGAAGAGGGGAAGAAGTTGTAGTACTGGGTGTACAGAGTAGTTCCAGAGAAATACTTTCATATGCATTTTTTCTGATCCTAGCTTTATGAGAACTATCTGCACTTTGTAATCTTGGTTGGATGGAAGACTCTACAAGGTGTAAAATAGGCTCTTATATTGGATAACACAAAATGGCCTTAGCCACTACGAAGAAGGGACAGTGTACCCAAACTTACTACATCAGACTTCACTGATCTTTACACAACTAAAAACTTGTTTAGGGAAGAAAACTTCTGTCTTTCTAACATGAGCAGCTGCCAATGTATAATTGTCTCATTAACTGAGATGCTAGTGGTAGCTAGACAGGAAATGATGCAAATAATTGCAAGAAAATTATAGACCTGAGACTTCATCTACCCTGTGAACAAAAAGAGTTGACTACAGCTTGAATAAATCTCCTCAAACTGGGGAGTTTAAAAAGGTGAGATGTCATCAGCTGCATAGCTACAGCAATATGGATTTCAGCCCAGACTGATGAGCTGGATTGGTACCAACTGGCAACTGCACTATATTTTGTGCAGTTGAAGCTGTTTTCTTAGAGGAACCCAAGCAGCTACCTTAAAACTAAATTGGGAAAAGCTATGTGAACAGTAGTAATATCGTGAAAGCAGCCAAGTCCAACTGTGAGTGATGCTTGGTATTGTTCTACTCATTACTATCCTGATGCTGGGTAAAAGGGCACTTGGAACCAGATAAAACAGACAAATTGCTTGGAACCTACAAGAAGTAAATCCACAATATGCTTGTGGACAATGCTAGGAAGATGAATTAAAATTTACTGGCAGAATGAAGAATGCTTATAGCTTCCAACAAAGTCCAAAGGTTTCTGCTTAGCCCACCTTTTCACTTGGACCTGACTCTGTCTTGACTTCTGTTCAGGTAAAGCAATGGAGTTATACCTGGACAAAGTTACAGCCAAGTGAGAATCAGCTGCTTCTTCCTGCATCATGCTGGTAGGATGTTATGAACTACAATGCCATTCCAGAATGGTCTACAGCACACTTCTCATTATATGAAATATGTTCTACAATAGAAGACTAATCACTGATAAAAGCCTCTAAGATGTTGCTGTTTTTACCTATGGAAAGGCTTCTAAGAAAAACAACAACCCTGGCAGCTGGATTCTTGGGTGATGTGAAGTACATACAGGTTGTTGTGCTTTTATTACCTGAGCACTAATGGCAATTTCAGAAAAGGAATTCAGGCAAAGTGGCACAAAATAGGAGATCAGTTATGAGAGCAGGAAGTTATGTTAAAAGTCAGGCAAGTGACTAACATTGACAGGAATATAACCAGTCAGCTGGTTTTAAAAACATTAACTAATACATTTACTGCATGAAAACAAAGAAGACATCAAAGAATTTGGGGGTACAAGTAGCATTTAAATCCCCAAGATCAAAGTCTGTCCTATGCTGTCACTCTCAGTTTTACTAACACCAAGAAATGTGAAGAACGTCTCACAAAGGTCAGTGGGAACATCAGCTACAGATTCAGGATTAACTTAGGAATCTTGCCTCGCTATGCCGACACTGTATTCACCAGATGACAGTGACATGGGTTGCCTGCTTGTGAGGAAGAAAGTACAAGAGCCTGTGCTGCTTGACTTACACCACACAGCAAGCTGCATTTTGAGGCAGCTAATTATAGCCTAATCAATGATAATCTAATAATAAGAAATCATTCCTTTAAAGAAATGAAGTGCTCAGCAATGTGCTCTTGTGGCCGAGAGGGCCAACAGCATCCTGCGGTGCATCACAAGGAGGGTGGTTAGCAGATAGAGAGTTCTTCTCCCCCTCTACTCTGCACTAGTGAGGCTGCATCCGGAGTAGTGTGTCCAGTTCTGGGTCCCTCAGCTCCAGAAGGACACAGAGCTGCTGGAGGGTGTCCAAGAGCAATCAAGATGACGGAGGAAGTAGAACAACTTCCTTATGAGGGAGGGCTGAGGGAGCTGGGTCTCTGGAGCTTGGAGAAGAGGAGGTTGAGGGGTGATCTCAGTCATGCTTATAAGTGTGTGAGGGGTGGGTGTCAGGCTCTTCTCAAGGTCATCTGGTGATAGGACAAGGGGCAATGGGTACAAGCTGGAACAGAGGAGGTTCCACATCAATATCAGAAGGACCTTCTTCCCAGTGAGGGTAATGGAGCACGGGAACAGTCTGCCCAGGGGGTTTGTGGAGTCTCCTTCTCTGGAGATGTTCAAGACCCACCGGGATGTGTTCCCATGCAGCTTTGTCTAGGTGATTCTGCTGTGGCAGGGGGATTGGATTGGATGATCTTTCGAGGATCCTTCCGATCCGTAATGATTCTATGATTCCATGATTCATAGTGAGTCATGGCAGTCAGTCAATGGCAATGCAGCTCTGCTCCTAGTTACCTACAGCAGAAACAAGAGCTGGATTCTTTACTATGCTTCTTTTTTTTGGCTTTAGGAAATTCAACTCAAGGTTTTTTTCTAATCATTTCACAGCTGATTTTTCCACAACTCAAGTTTTTTCTAAGCATTTCACAGCTGATTTTTCCAATCCATAAGAACTTAGCTGTCCTTTGGGAGCACAACACAGCTACTTTTTACATGAGAAGAAGTATCAAGTAACCAATACCTCTAATATACAGCCCTCTATGGACTGGCTTTTGGAAACACAGGGCCACTTAGGGCCTTAAGTGGCTTCTTTCACGAAGTAAGTCTGCACCTACCAGGCAGACATAGCAAATCTTGATTTACTGTGGGTATAATCAGTGCATGTAACATTGCCATGAGTCTACTGCAAATATATGCCTGGCTTACAAATGAAGCAATGATTTACATCATACACACAGCAATTCTGCTGCATAATTGCTCCCTGTTTGTCTGAGAAGCATCAGAAAAGAAGCTGGAAAGGAGCTAATTTCACCAAACATTCCTTCAGCCTGAAGTCTTCTAGAGCATAGAAGTACATATGTGTGTATTTAATGCTCTCTGTTGGTAACATGTTTAATGCTGCCCTGCCACGCATTGCTTGTTTGGCCATCAGCACCGTTCCAGGCGGTTACTGGTGAGCTGTGATTCAGGGCTTGCAATCATCCACCCTAATATTTTCCAGGATGTAATGAAAGAACTTTCACACTCTGTTCTCTAACCTCTATTCTCTGCTGTACTTCCTAAGCATTAGTCTAACTACCAAACTGAAATTATCCAAGGCAAAGTTAAGATGACACACTTTAAACCATGTGTAGCCATTACCTTTTCACTTTCACAAATCCAAGAACCATAATAATTGCCATTTACACAGTTGAAACACATTCCAATCAAAGCAAGAGACTCCAGTCGATCCAAACAGATGTCAGGTATGCCAATCAGAGAAAGAAACTGAAAGAAATATCATAGAATCATCAGTGATAGGAAGTGACCTCGAAAGATCATCCAGTCCAATCCTCCTGACACAGCAGGATCACCCAGACCAAGTCCAGGCAGGTTTCAAATGTCTCCAGAGAAGGAGACTCCACAAACTCCCTGGGCAGCCCCCTCCAGTGCCCCATCACTCTCACTGGGAAGAGGTTATAGAATCGGTCAGGGTTGAAAGGGACCACAGGATTATCCAGTTCCTCTCTGATGAGTGAGACTGGCAAGTCGTTAACAGATGAGGAAGAAGCTGAGTACTCAACAACTATTTTGCCTCACTTTTCACTGATAGCCTCCCTCTTCACACCTTCTGAGCCAACAGACCACAAAACAAGGACAAAGGAGAAAGTCCTGGTCTCAGTACATTAATTGAGAGATGAGTAATTGAGTTTTAATGTAGAAAGAAATGAAAATTCATGATCCTCTCAAAGCTGGGCCATGCAAGTAACGACTGAGAGGAATTTTCATCTGTAAGCTCTTTGCATGTTTACACTAAATAAATAGTTCTCTTTCCAATGATGGGATGTTGCCATTCCAGAAATCCTCACATCTGGCAATTTCAGTAGAGCTCAAGAATTAAGTATACACAGACCCCACTTTTACCTGCATAGAAATGTTTGTGTAGGGTCAGGCTCCTTTTGCATCAGAAAGGTAGCCACGTGGAAATGTCTTGCAGTTGTGTATTCTGAACATCCATGCATATAGAGAAAGCAATGGTTTGAAGCTGGTACTTATTAAAGCTTCTATAATTGGAAAATACAGATGTTTTCTTTATGTGCATAGTGTATGCTCTGCATAGTGTCAGTGCAGTAACAGTGAAGTGAAAGTTTCCTGCAGATAACTCTTGTATATTATTTTAACTGTCTGCATGCCGTTCTGATCATTGATCTTTTCTTTTCAAAAATGATTTATGAAGATATATTGGCAAAGCATCTACAGCAAAGCAGTTTCACTACAGTGCAGTGTATCTCACCCTTTTCATGCTGAAAAGGCAAAGATATTATCTCTATAGGTTTACTGTAAATGCCATGTACAAACATTAAGCAGCAGCTTGTATAATTTGTTTTCACAACTCAGCATGTTGACAGAGAATTCTTCATCTCAAAGGATATGGTTAATTGTGAGTTAGAGTAATGTTTCCTTGGTTTTATTAGCCCTGTAGAACATATTAGAGCAGGTTTGGCTTCATAATAACTACAACTGCATTGACTTCCAAAACAGAGGCGGCTAACATGCGAGCCGTCAAACAGCATGTGCTCGTACAGGTGTGCTGTGTGGACTCAGCCATGGTACCAGAGGGAGTCAGTACTGGAACAGGACATTGAATCAAACACAGCTGAACTTGCAGCTGGTAACCTAAACATCTGGATTGTGTTGTATTATTCTTGCCTTGGTATCATTTGCAATCACAAAAGAAAGCCCCTTGCTGCCTGTATCTTCTGAAGCGTAACACAGAGATGTCCAAATTAGCTTTAAGCATAGTGCTCGAGTACTGTACTGTAGCCATTACCATGCAAAGACCCCAGCTTCTCAGCAGGGTGATTTAATTTAATCTGCAGAGGCTCTGTGCTGCTTTCCCTATCAAACACACATTTTCTTGTATATTAAAGGATTTCACTGCCTGAGGTATTTTAATTGTGTTCTATGGCCAAAGGCTTTCTAATATCTTGATAGCGTTTTATGTAGAAGCAGAAGTTTCTTGTTGCTTGAAGACTGAGATGACATCCTGAGTAATTGCATATCTTAGGAAAATGATATCGGAGCATATGCCTGACAATTTCACATTCACATTCGGTAAACTCGTCATTTATATGAATAAAACCTCAACAGAAATCCCCCTGTGGCCCCCACGCATTTATTTCTTAAAGCAATTAGCATATAGCCCTCCTGACATCCTCAGCTCTCTAGCCAGCTTTTAATACAAAGGGAGCAGAAGCTGATAAAGAATCAAAGAACTCAGTGTGGCAAGTCTGCCCCGAATTGTACTAAGGCTATTTTGCTAAGTGGGATTCCCATCTCTGTTGTAACATGGTCAGCCTGTGGCACCGATAATATTTGCTGAGGTGGCAATTTCAAATCATGCCTTTTGCACTATTTTAGTGCAGACAGCACCCAGTCTTGTTTGTGATTGGATGTGTTCCTGTGTGACTTGGTCTAAGTGATCCTGCAATGGCAAGGGGATTGGACTAGATGATCTTTTGAGATCTCTTCTGATCCCTAATGATTCTATGATTGTCTCACAAACGGTTGTGCCAGCACAGACTGGAAGAGAAGGATGAGGTGAGTGCCACAGCATTGGAAAAGAGCTGAGGAAGCAGGCTGCCTAACATTGTCCAACCACAGAACTGTTTTGGTTGAAAGAGGTGTTTGAGATCATCAAGTCCAACCACTGACCCAGTGCTTTCAGGTCCTGATTAAACCACGTCCCTCAGCACCACATCTACCCACTTGTTAAATATCTCCAGGGATGGTTACTCCGCCATTTCCCTGGGCATCATGTTCCAGATCTGATAACCCTTTTGGTGAAGAAATTCTTCCTAATATCCAATCCAAACCTCCTCTGGTACAACTCATAGCCCTTTCCTCTCACCGTATTGTTTGCTGCTTGGGAGAACAGACAAAAACCCACTGCTACAATCTCCTTTCAGGTAGATGTAGACAGAAATAAGGTCTCCCCACAGACCCCTCTTGTCCAAACTAAACATGATTTCTGCCAGCAGCTCCTTCTTGGATGCTGCTCCAGACCTTTCACCAGCTTCATGACCATGCATGCTCCAGCACCAAACTGTCCTTGTGGGAAGAGGCCCAAAACTGAACAAACAAGTGCAGCCTCACCAGTGCTGAGTACAGGGGGACGATCACCTTCCTACTCCTGCTGACCACACCGTATCTAATATGAGCCAGGATTCTGCTGACCTTCATGGCCACCTGGACACACAGATAGCTCATACTCAGCTGGCTGCCAACCAGCACCCCTGAGTATTGGCAAACCAGGACTAAAGTTATATGGAAAATATTACTTACAGATGAATGAAGATACTTTACTTCGCCCTCCCAGCCTTTCTAGTGCCGTTGAGCAAAACGCACCTTCCCTTCACGTAAGATGTGGTTACAACTGTGCTGCTGAGCAACATTCCCGTTTAGTTTTCATCCAGCCCTGATAAAACTACTGTTAATTCACACAATACAGCTATTGCTCTCATTGAAACACATCTCATATGTTCATTAGAGTTATATTCTATGTACAAAGTCAACCACAAAAGCCAAAGGAATGCTGTATGTCAAGGCTTGAAATGTTATTATTTACAGAGGGACTACCGCGATGTAATTTCAGCTCTCTGCTCTCTTTATGTTTATTGAAGACATTTGCAAGAGGATATATATACACAGATAAGATACTCAGGCAGTGAAAAACCGAACGTCTGGCTCGAGTCAGAACTGTATCAGTTTACACCACTTCAAGATTTAATCCGGGTTTTGTGTTGCTCAAAAGCTTTCTCGTTTCTCACTTGAAGTCAGGGTTCGCTGTTTGCAGTGTTACCATGTGCTGCTTTAAAGATAATCTGGTTGCCAGAAACAGTGAAGTATGCCTGCATGAAAGAAATAAGCAGCAGGAGCAGAGGAACCCTTAACCCACAAAAGATCATAATTTTCAGGAAAATGTAGTTAGGAATTAAAAGCAAATGGAAAGAGATGATGAAAACAATGTATTCAAGGAAGTGGTTGTTTAGAATGAAAATGCTTTCCTGTTTTTTGCTCGGCATTTTTTCTTCACTGTTTACCAGCAATTTTAAACCCGCTTTAAATTTTAAATCCGATGTAGCTTTAAAATTCTTTATATGACTACATGAATTCGTCAACATGAAAACAGACAACAGTTGAGGCAAAGCCATATAGTTTCCTCAGTGAAAGTAAATTGTTAAAAGGATGGAACAAACTACAACCTAAAAATTGACAGGATGCTGTCAAGTGATGTTTGGAGAGTCTATTATTCTACTGTCAGCTAAATATCACTGAATTTTTCTGTTTCATCCAATAGTCAAACACCATGGCAGAGGGGCTGGAACTTGAGAAACACGAAGGGTCTCTTCAAAACCGGGTGGTGTAGCTAACACCTCAGCAGACTGTGCTGCCATTCAGCAGGACCTGGACAGGCTAGAGAGCTGAGCAGAGAGAAACTTAATGAGGGACAGCAAGGGTCATTGTAGAGTCTGGTCTGGCATCTGGGCAAGAACAACCCCAGGGACCAGTAGAGGCTGGGGACTGACCTGTTGGAGAGCAGCATAGGAGAAAGGGACCTGGGGGGTCCTAGTGGACAGCAGGATAACTGAGCCAGCAACGTGCTCTTGTGGCCAAGAGGGCCAACAGCATCCTGGGTTGCATCAGAAGGGGGTGGTTAGCAGATCAAAGGAGGTTCTTCTCCCCATTTACTCTTCACTAGTGAGACAACATCTGGAATACTGTGTCCAGTTCTAGGCCCCTCAGTTCCAGAAGGACATACAGCTGCTGGAGGGTGTCCAGCTTAAAGCAACAAAGATGATGAAGGAAGCAGAGCACCTCCCTGATGAGGAACAGCTGAGGGAGCTGGGTCTCTTGAGCTTGGAGAAGAGGAGGCTGAGGGGTGACCTCATTAATGTCTATAAATATGTGAGTTGTGGGTGTCAGGAGGATGGAGCCAGGCTCTTCTCAAGGTCATCTGGTGATAGGACAAGGGGCAATGGGGCAAGCTGGAACATAGGAGGTTCCATAGAAATATCAGAAGGAATTTCTTCACAGTGAGGACAACGGCTACTTGGACTACAGTCTGTTTAAAACTGGGAGTGAAACCAAGTGCAAAGCAGCAAAGGACTTTCCTGCTTTGTTTTCTGTTAAGTGGTCACCAAACAGGCTGCTGGTAACAAAACCCTGGTTATTTCAGAAGAGGATTGGTGGGGGGGATACAACGTTGACTCATCTCTGCCTGCCTCTCTTGGAGCAAAGTCAACTTCTAAACAGTTGCTGTATTCGTTCATTAAACATAAATGAGAAGGAAATGCATTTCGTGATTTTTTTAAACAGTCTGAATTAGTAAATAAATGTCTAATTCTTCTTGGCATAAAATGTAATTCAGCACAAGCTTCAAGGTTCATAGATGCAAGCATACTGACCAACCAGTATTTAACAGTTAAGGTGTGTCTATAGGAAAAAAAGGACAATATATCATAACAGTCATGTATATCCTCATGGAACTTCTTCCCAGGGAGGGTAACAGAGCACTGGAACAGGCTGCCCAGGGGCATTGTGGAGTCTCCTTTGCTGGAGACGTTCCAGACCTGCCTGGATGTGTTCCTGTGCAACTTGGTCTAGGCTATCCTGCTGTGGCAGGGGGATTGGACTAGATGATCTTTCAAGGTCCCTTCCGATCCCTAATGATTCTATGACAATTTTTTTACCGTATTATAGGACTAGATGGGGGAAAAAAGGTTTGCTTGCTAAGGAGCAATGGATGCTTAATATATACAACAGTATATGCTAATAAGAACGCCTTTCATACTGCACTGAGATGCTTCACTTTACAGATTTTCCTAATAAATATCTTAAGAGACCAGTGCTGTAAGTCTCAGTAGTCTACATACCACTCCCACCTTGCCAAAGTATCAGAAAAAGAAAGAGAGCTTAATCCTATCTCCTGCTATGATTTATTACTGGTTTACGTTACCTTTTTTGACAGAATAGATGTCCTTCAGCTATTTCCAGAACAGTTAAACAAGTGCCAAGTAAAATCAGATGATTGCCATAGGTCCTTATCTTTGACTCGTGTCCTTGACAGAAGAGTTCTTCCATGTAATTTGGAAAGCAGTAGCATGGTTTTATTAGCCACACTGAAAACTTCAAAAGTATTTCCTCCTATGAACAAGGGCCTTCTTTGCATTTAAATAGAAACAATAATACAGTATTAACTGAAAAGTCTATTTTAGAGAATACACACGGTCCATTGTAGCACTACTTGAAATCTGTAGACATAATGAACTGCAAAGCCAGACAAATCAGCGTTTCAAAGTGCATATAGGTTCATTTTAAATTTTTTGTGTTCTTAAAATGTCTTAAAATTAAGTCTATTAAAAATTAAAGCAAGACAACATATATTCAACTCTATGTTTACTATCCTAACGTCATCAACTCCTTAGGGTTTGGAAGGGACCTTGAAAGATCATCCAGTCTGATCCCCCTGCCATAGCAGGAGCACCTAGACCAAGTTGCACAGAAACAGGTCCAGGTGGGTCTGGAACGTCTCCAGAGAAGGAGACTCCACGATTTCCCTGAGCAGCCTGTTCCAATGCTCTGTTACCCTCATTGGGAAGAAGTTCCTTCTGATATTGATATGGAATCTCCTCTGTTCCAGCTTGCACCCATTGCCCCTTGTCCTATCACCAGATGACCTTGAGAAGAGCCTGGCTCCATCCTCTTGACACCCACCCCTCACATATTTAGAGACATTGATGAGGTCAAACTATAATTTATAAAAAATCTCAAAGCAATTTCACATGCTATGTTTTAAGCAGTTCACATTTGCGCTGAATCCTTAAAGTCAGCCAAACCACAGAATAAATTGGAGAAGTAATTAAGTTTTTCAAAGTGAAATTTCAGGTTTTGGCAGCAGTTTCTGGCAGACTTGCCTCTGTACAAAAAAATTCATTGAGTGAAATTATTTTGGTATCTCTCTCATATAATGTTATGAATGAATTGACATGTCAGTTCAGCAGCACTATTTTACTCTAAAAAGTGCAGTAATCTTGTAATTCTGAAAACTGAGGTTTAACAGGGCCAAATGCACGGTCCTAAACTTTGGTCACAATAACCCCTTGCAGCTACAGACTAGGGAATGAGTGCCTGGAGAGTGGTCTGGCAGAGAGCAACCTGACGGGACTAGTCGACAATCAGTCAGCAGGGTACCCAGGTGGCACAAAAGGCCAATGGCATCCTGGCTTGGATCAGCGATATTGTGGCCAGCTGGACTAGGGACATCATGCTTCCCTTATACTGGGCACTGGTGAGATCTCCCCTCAAGTACTGGGGGCAGTTCTAGGCCCCTCGCTTCAAGAAAGAAGTTGAAATACTGGAGGGGGTCCAGAGAAGCAATGGGGCTAGGGAAAGGACTGGAGGAAAAGCTGATGAGGAGAGGCTGAGGGAGCTGGGGTTGTTTAGCCTCGAGGAGACAGACTCAGGGGGAACCTTTCTCCCTCTCTACAACCACCTGAAAGGAAGTTGTAGTCAGGTGGGGACCAGGTTCTTCTCCCAAGGAACTGGTGACAGGATGAGAGAGCAGGGCTGTAGCTGCGCCAGGGGAGGTTAAGTTGGATGTTAGGAAGCCCTTCCTCATGGAAAGGGTGATCAGACACTGGAATGGACTCACAGGAAAGTGATGGAGTCCCCATCCCTGAAGGTGTTTAAGGACAGACTGGCTGTGGCACTCAGTGCCCTGGTGTAGCTGATGTGGTGATGTTAGGTCATGGACTGGGCTGGATGAGCTCAGAGGGCTTTTCCAGCCTCAATAATTCTGTGAAAAATGGAGCAGTATGACAACCACAATAAATGCATTTACTAATCATATGTAATTCCTCATTTGTTTTAGAAGCACAAGAAAAGCCCCTGCAATTCAAGAACAAGTTTAAAAGTTTTATTGACATGATTATTTCAGACTATTTTCCCATTTTCACTGATTCTTCTTTTGCATCAGGACTGAGGAAAGTTAGTAGTCTTGCAATGATTAATCTCCTTTTCGGTGCCTCTGTGATTCACCATTGTCAAATAAGAAACACTTTTTTTAAAAAAAAAGAAGACTCCAAATGCATTTGCTCCGTTAGGTCATTTATTGAATAAATGCTCAGAATATTTCCCAAATAAATAGTCATAGTATTTCCCATAGGATGCTTTCTTTAGGAAATAGAAGCTTTGTACTCCCTTGCTACTGACATGCTAATGTCTGCTAAAGAGAGGAAATAAACACCCCTTTAGAGAAGGAAATCCTACAAATGCAGGGCAAGTAGAGAACTATTATCTTATTGTAGTCTTCCTGATTAGAATCAGACATCATACTAATGATTACTCGCTTAGGTTTAATCTCTGCAGGTTTCATTGCAAGGAAAGCACTGTTGATGGAGCTGCGACTGAGATATTGCACGGGAAAATCTCGTATTTATAACCTATCTATCACAAATCTCAGCGCTCAATAAACTGAAGGCATCATGAAAATCACGGACAGAAGGGCATTTTGGTTTAGAGGTGACACAGATAACACAAACAACACCTGTGGATGCCCAGGAAGCTCAGTCTTGGATGTGACAGTAGTTTTTACAAAACCCAAACCCGTTTGCTTGCTTTTTCAGGCAGTATCCACACAGTGAAACACCCCATGGATGCTGTTAGCTATAAGAATGTATACCCACAAGACCATAGAATCATAAGGGATCAGAAGGGACCTCAAAAGATCATCAAGTCCAACCCCTCGGCCACAGCAGGATCACCTAGACCAAGTTGCACAGGAACAGAACCAGCTGGGTCCTGAACATCTCCAGAGAAGGAGACTCCACAACCCCTCCTGAGGCAGCCTGTTACAGTGCTCTGTTACTCACCCTGTGAAGAATACTTATTTTAATACACTGATGTAGCAGATGAACACCTTTTGGCCAGGGACTTTGTAAGGAAAGTCTCAGCAAATGAATGCTACATACTTTAAAGCAAGGTCACTGCTAGTCCTTTCCAAGTTACAGTCTGCAACGCTGACATTTCTATGCCAGAATTAAAAAAAAATGAATACAGCTACATAACAGCATGTCTTTTTGTACCCCCTACCCTGCTCGTCAGAGCTGCTCCCTTCCACACAGGCAATCTGGTTCCCATGGCAATGAAACTACCTTCATCTGCGGTTTTGTGCCGTGTGTCCCCCTTGCTTTGTACCACCCCTATCCTAACGTGCCCCTAACACGTTGAATGTGGAAGCTCTGCCAAGTTTGCTCATATTGTTAAAGCTAACAATCTGGGGACTAAAGGAATATCAACTCAAACCTCCTCTCTCTCAGATGTGTATTGCTGATAGCCCTCCTGGATCCTGAACAAACAAACAAGTACAAGAAATGCCAACCATGTGTCACAAAGTTGATTCCTCATGTAACCATGGCAAAGTGGAGGCAGCTAAGCAAAACTGTGACGATTTCAATGGTTTAAAATATTGTCATTAGAAAAAACACCTGATGACCAAATACTGTTTAGACCAACTATGAGATTCAGGAATCAAGATCGAAAGAGGTTGGTGTTTCTTTTTCTATTGGACCTTGACAAAAAAGTTTTAATCTAACAAGGTGTTGGGGAGCAGAGAATATGCAAGCAGGTAGCAGCCAGAAGATACTCAGCCAAGTCAAACAGAAAGATAAGCATCCACTGAACTGCATCTACAACCAGACCCTGCCTGGGGAGCAGAAGCTCCAAGGTTGAGGATCTGTGTATCGACCCAAAAGGACAAACTTCCAAAACACATCGGGGCTCAGCCACTAAGCTAATCGCCCATCAACACCTTTGTGCTTAGGGGTACTCTCACCAAAACTGTGCCTCCCGCAAGGAATTTCTTTGCCTACAGTCTGCACACAAACACACACACACACACTCATAGAATCACAGACTCANTGAACATCTCCAGAGAAGGAGACTCCACAACCCCTCCTGAGGCAGCCTGTTCCAATGCCTCGTTACCCTCACAGAGAAGGTGGTCCTTCTGATATATCTATGGAACCTTCTCTGTTCCAATTTGCACCCATTGCCCCTTGTCCTATCACCAGATGACCTTGAGAAGAGCCTGGCTCCATCCTCCTGACACACATCCCTCACCTATTTATAGACATGAATGAGGTACCACTCAGCCTCCTCCTCTTCTCCAAGCTCAAGACACCCAGCTTCTTCAGCCTTTCCTCATCAGGGAGGGGTTCTACTTCCTTCCTCATAGAGCAACAAAATACAAAAATCTCAGTTCCTTGGGGACTGAGGAGGGGAAACCAGGCAGGAGTTACTGGGAGCTGATCTGACACCAAAACAATATGAAAGGACATGGACTGGTTCCCTCCTCTTGGACACCCAAAATCTGTTGGTAAGAAGCCTGTATTCATGTCTGTATTTGTAGTTGTATCTATTCCATAGGGTGGTTTGTCCATCTGTACTTTTTAGGCACTGACTATTTTCTGCAAATCATTTTATTCCCAACAATCAAACAAATTTACATAATGTTATATCTACTAATAAATGTAATCCTATAATCTCCAGTTTTGGGAGTTCTATCAAGCCTCTAATAATTGACTCTCCTAATAAGGGACAAACCTAGCCGCCTCTAGCCCCTCGAGTCTGAGGAAGCCCCTAGATCGCAGTGGGGTTTATTCCTTACAAAATTCTTCCAAATTCTCCCCCTATACACATGTTACACATGTTTTTAAGCAACAGAAAAAGATTCAAAATGATACTGAATCTTAAGACATGACTTCTATCCTTTTCATCTCCAGGTTCTATAGATATCCAGGACCATGAAATCAAAGTGAGAAAACAACACAGTGCATGTCCTTTAGCCTGTTCTTTAAACAAGCAGCAGTAGATAGCCATCACTGGCAGCCTGTTTGCTTCCTGCGTGCTTCTACATAGTGAAGTCAATGATATGACACATTTGGGAAAATATTCCTAGCAGGTTTATCACAGAATCAGTAGGAATCAGAACAGACCTTGAAAAATCATCTAGTCTAAACCCCTGCCACAAAACCTAAAGGTAAACTAACAGTTAGTGTAATATAGGTGGCTTTTATTATGGCTGCTTGGCAATTTCTTACTAGCTCATCTGTGTCGTGGTTTTTCTGTAGCAGTGTCTCCACATCAGGAGAAAGTTCTCACATGCTTTTTATTCCTCTTTCTGTTACAACCTAACCAATGTCATTGCAAACTGCTATACAATCATAGAATCGTTAGGGATCTGAAGGGACCTCGAAAGATCATCAAGTCCAATCCTCCTGCCACACCAGGATCACCTAGACCAAGTCACACAGGAACACATCCAGTCAGGTCTGGAACATCTCCAGAGAAGGAGACTCCACAACCCCCCTGGGCAGCCTGGTCCAGTGCTCCGGGATCCTCCCTGGGAAGAAGGTCCTGCTGAGATTGAGAGGGAACCTACTCTGTTCCAGCTGGCACCCATTGCCCCTTGTCCTAGCATCAGATGACCTTGAGAAGAGCCTGGCTCCATCCTCCTGGCACCCACCCCTCACATATTTATAGACATTAATGAGGTCACCCCTCAGCTTCCTCTTCTCCAAGCTCAAGAGACCCAGCTCCCTCAGCCTTTCCTCATCAGGGAGGCGTTCTACTTCCTTCATCATCTTTATTGTGCTACACTGGACACCCTCCAGCAGCTCTGTGTCCTTCTTGAACTGAGGGGCCCAGTACTGGACACAATAATCCAGATGTGGTCTCACCAGTGAAGACTAGANCCTCATTCCATTTCTCTCTGCCCAGCTCTCCAGCCTGTCCAGCTCTTGCTGAATGGCAGCACAGTCTGCTGGGGAGTCGGCGACACCACCCAGCTTTGTGTCATCAGCAAACTTGCTGACAGTACCCCCTAATCCCTCATCCAAGTCATTAATGAAGAGATTGAAGAGGAGTGGTCCCATTACTGATCCTTGGGAGATCCCACTAGATACAGGCTTCCAACTAGAATTTGTCCCATTAACCACTACTCTCTGGCTTCTATCCTGCACCCAGGTCACAATCCACCTCACTACCCAATCATCCAGTCCACACTGCCTCAGTTTGGCCCCGAGGATTCTATGTGAGACTGTGCCAAATGCCTGACTGAAGATAGACCACATCCTCTGCTCTGCCATCATCTATCCACCCAGTTATGCCCTTGTAAAAGGCTACCAGGTTGATCAAGCATGACTTCCCTTTGGTAAAGCCATGCTGACTGTCTCTAATGACCCTCTTGTGCCTGATGTGCCTAGAGAAAGCATCCAGGACAAATGGTTCCACCACCTTTCCTGGGATGGAGGTGAGGCTGACTGGTCTATAGTTACCTGAGTCCTCCTTCTTACCCTTCTTGAAGATTGGTGTGACATTTGCTAACCTCCAGTCTCTAGGCACCTCTCCTGATTCCCATACTAGTATTTTTTTTAACAAAACCATCACATCCATCTCATGTGTCATTGCTTACACGTTCCAACTGCAAAGCAACATCAGTAAAGCAGAGAGCTATGCAACTTTGCAGCCTGGTTAACTGAACTTGATGTACATCAGGGTTGTTTGGGGGGTTTGTTGACAGGAAGATGACTAAAGCAAAGACACAGGTGCCTGATGCCACTTGAGGAAATTATGGTCTCTGTCCCATTTTATTGAGTCACACTGAATCGCAGAACACATGGACATTTGGCTGTGTGGGCCCCATTCAATTGTATTCTGAGAAGTGTAAACGGCTGAATGGCATCCATATGGTTGACAGCTTCATAGGAGAGCTACCAAGGTACAACTACCAACGTAAAAGCTGGGCAAGAAAAAAGGCAAGAAACATACTTTTTATTTCATTCTTTCAACTTACTTATTTAGCAGGAGTAGGTAGCTATCAGCATGCTGTGTTCATCTGGAGAGAATAATTAGCATGTGCAGTACCTGACTGGTTTAAGACAGTTGTCTTCATTATAAGACCTACAGCTGGAAGCTCAAAGTAGTAGTGAGACTTGTAGTGTGTTATGTTAGCAATAAAAAATTGCTAGGTAGGACTTAGTGAATTCTATCACTGGAGTGAAGATACTCAGTACAAACAAGGACCCTAACATCCTTTACCTTGCATTTCAATGACTAATATTTCCCTCATATATTGCATGGTTGTATAATTCACTATCAGCCTTGTTGCCTCAAATGTATTCATCTACAATAAATCTTAGTCCCTCTAAAATCATCGTAGCCCTGCCTTGTAACTCATAAATACACACACTCCATCTGAACACTGTATGCCTCTTTCTCTCTCAGTCATTCCCTCACATCTTTTCCCCTCCATTGTCTCTGAGCAAAGAGGATGTGCACACAACACTAAACAAGAAAGAGAGCATTTTAGTGCCAGGAGGCTGGAAAACATAAACCAGCAACATACCAAGGGATGGTACAGTTTTCAGGGAAAGAAGAGAAAAAGAGAGAGAGAGAGGGAGGGAGAGAGAGAAAAAGAGACAGATAAAAGGAGAAGGATGCATACACATACAGGCACACATTTGCATGCATGCAGTTTGCTGAGATCTAAAAGTCAGTGAAACCAGACTAGAGGATCCTCACTTGTCTTAGAGCAGAACTGGTTCTGACTGACTATATTGCTTTCTACCTGATGCCGAGATAGCATAAGTGCAAGTATAACGACATTTGTAGAAAGAAAAGTCTTTACTCTTGTTGCTTGGAGTATTTACAGACTGTTTCTATTTCTCAACAGTAGAAAATCTTATTACACAGTTCACATCCCTTTGTTCAATACAGCATTCCAGAAAAAGGGGAAATACATGTGATAGGGAAACAAAGCCAGAACCTAAGATTCTTTGCAAGTGCCCATAGTTCCTTCGATTATATCTAGAACTTGTAAACAGGAAAGTCTTTTACGGATGCACTACATAGCTCATTTTTAAGTCATCGGCCAACCTCCCCATCCTCTGTGTCTTTCTTTCTCTTCTCCAAAATCCCAGTAATAGTAGCATCCCCTCTGGAAACAATACTGTATTATCAACTCTGGTGTGGGGGACAATCAACATAACAGTCACTCAGAACAGTTGACACAGAGTTAAATCAAGAAGTTATAGAGGATGTCAAAACAGTATAGTCATTTTTCCATCTTACTTGCTTTGTGGAATTCCGTGTTTCAATCTATTATTCCTATTCCTAAATGATGACAGAACAGGAATCTGCTAATAAGACTACTTGACAGAGCAAGTTATGTTGCCTATGAGAGTTATACAACCCTCTGCATAAAGGAACTCCTACTTGTAGCCAAACAGTCTGCCAGTTCACAAGGTCTGACTGGCTTTCATCACTGGTGTTTTCTGATACACAGTGTTACGTGCACAAGTAATTGCAGGTGTAGCTTTGCTCTTCTCAGCAATGATTTTGAGGTTCATTTTAGAATTATTGGTATTCTTCTTAGTGGGTGCATTTGCAATCACATATTTGAATCTCAGTGACCAAGTGTCTGGGATCTGTCACAAAAACTCTTACCTAGCTTCTTGGAGTCTTCAGTGACATGCCATGCATGGCCAAGAGAAGCCACAGAGGAAACTGTAAGTTTTTCCTAGCAACATGCTCACCACTGTGCAGGAAGTCAAGGGAACTAGATAACTGGCACAGGTTAAATGTGAACTTAGCTTTTCATTCAAAGCATAACAAGTGCATAAATCACAGGTCCAGAGGAAGTATCAGAACAGTCAAGGTTGTAAGGAACCTCTGAAGCTCATCTGGTTCAAAAGCCCTGCTAAAGCGAAGGGTCACAGCTCAGAATCACAGAATTGTTTTGGTTGGAAGAGATATTTAAGATCAAGTTCAACCACTGATCCAGTAATTTCAGATC
Organism: Upupa epops; assembly: GCA_013397515.1. Classification (NCBI taxonomy): domain Eukaryota; kingdom Metazoa; phylum Chordata; class Aves; order Bucerotiformes; family Upupidae; genus Upupa; species Upupa epops. Next base: position 18,651 of record VZRI01006721.1, on the reverse strand, counting down.
AGCACTAAACCATGTCCTTCAGAACAACATCTAAGCATCTTTGAAATACCTCCAGGAATGGTGACTCCATCGCTTCCCTAGGCAACTTAATCCAGTGTTCTACAATGTTTTCTGTAAACAGTTTTTTATATTATCCAACATAAAACTCCCCTGCCACAACTTGAGGCCATTTCCTCTTGTCTTCTTGCATGTTACTTGGGAGAACAGAACAACCCCACAGCTCACTATAATCTTTCAGGTAGTTGTGGACAGTTATAAGGTCTCCCCTGAATATCCTTTTCTCTGGACTAGTGGTCAATTCCCTTAGCTCCTTCTCATAAGACTTGTGTTCTAGACCCTTCACCAGCTTTGTGACCCTTCCCTGGACACAAAACACTCCCATTTGGAAACAGTCGACCCTCACATCACCCACAGGTCCTGCACTCTGTGCACAACAGACCTAGTGGGGAACATTTCCTAGTTGACTCACTTGCCAGCTGTCAGGTAATTACTCTTCACAGATTCAAGGGACCTCCTAGGTCTCATCTCTACTTGAACATATTTCCAGCAGACATCTGGGAAGTTGAAGACCCCCAGAAGAACAAGTGGTAGTGGATGTGGGACTTCTCCCAGCTGCTGTGTCTTCATCCTGGTTGTGCAGTCTCTAACAGACTCCCACTATGTACCCCTTGTGTCTTTGCTATCACCTGGCATTCTGTCTGTCCCCTACCCTCCACAAACATGACAGGCCTAAGGACCTTACCAGCACACCTTCCCACAAGCATTGATGTGCTGCTCCCAGGCTAGTCTCTAGCAGCCTTTTCTAACACGAGACGTGGATGAATAGCTTTTGAGGAAGAAGGTTTTTTAATCAGCCTCTGAATAACAGATACTGAAATCAGGAGAGTAACTCCCATCATCATGTCTGTTTCCTTTTTGTTGGATTTGGTTCATAGTTTACAACCTTTGGTGGACTACCAGAACATCCATTTCTGTTTGCAGATCACAGAATTGTAGAATCACCAGGGATTGGAAGGGTCTGGAAAGATCATCCAGTCCAATCCTCCTGCCACAGCAGGATCACCCAGACCAAGTCCAGGCGGGTTTCAAAAGTCTCCAGAAAAGGAGACTCCACAACCCCCCTGGGCAGCCCCCTCCAGTGCCCAGTCACCCTCACTGGGAAGAAGTTATAGAATCAGTCAGGGCTGGAAGGGACCACAGGATCATCCAGTTCCACCCCCCCTGCCATGGGCAGGGACACCCCACCCTAGAGCAGGCTGGCCAGAGCCTCATCCAGCCCGGCCTTAAACACCTGCAGGGATGGGGCCCCAACCACCTCCCTGGGCAACCCATTCCAGGCTCTCACCACTCACAGTATAGATCCTACGGGCATCTTCCAGGTGCCTTCTATGTTACATGGGAACACTTTGTCTTATTCGTGCCCTTGTAACGGAGAAATTCATTACTCTAGTCCATTCTGAGAGCAACTCTGAGTAAGTTAAGACAAGAGACTCCAATTTCTTAAGCTTTGGCAAACTAATTCTGCCTCCTAGTTGGACCAGAGCATAGCTGGTTCTTTCAGACAACAAGGTTATCTGAAGTCAATGAAGAGAATATTTACTTTAACAGACACCCTTTGTCTGTTGGATGGATAAGAGTGTAGAAAAGTGGTCTAACCATATAATCACAGTTATTAAGAATAATTTTGTAACTTCTTGAATGTTTGTCATGTTCTTAAAATCATAGAAACATCAGGGATCAGAAGGGACGTCAAAAGATGATCTAGTTCAATCCCCCTGCCACAGCAGGATCGCCTAGACCAAGCCACAGGACAGAACATTATGGATTGGAAATGACCTGGAAAGATCTTGTTCTATTAGACTTCATTCTGTCTCCTCACAGAGCTTATTAAAGGCATAATCAGTTACTTCCAAACCTTCTCAAACCAAATCCAAATCCAGTAAAAACATAAGTACACATCTATACCAAGTAAAAAGGCACTCTGTGTCTTTAGAGACGCTCACTTCTGTGTTTCGTTTTGTTTGCTTATTATTTTACACAAAGACCCGATTCAGCATGTTGTTTTCAGACATCAGGTATAGAATGTCTCAATTAATTACTTGAAGCAGCATCTAACTGTTACTAAATGATCAAGTCTTACGCAGGTATGGTGGAGTCTCTTTCTCTAGAGACATCTGAAACCCGCCTGGACTTGGTCTGGGTGATCCTGCTGTGGCAGCTGGTTGGACTGGATGATCTTTCCAGGTAGCTTCCAATCCCTGATGATCTATGATTCCATGTTCTTGCAGCACTTGCTCTTTCCCTTGCTTGTGCAGTGTATTCTGCTTCCCCATTAAATCAAAGCACATGACTTATAGAAGATGGGGATCTATTATTTTTCTGAAGTGCTGTTGTTTGAAAACACCCAACATGTGGTATTCATCCGCAGTAGTAGAAAAGAATTCTTGAAATTCTCTTACTTGTCCTTTAAACAACACATGTAAACCCTTATTTGCTTCACAACACTGAGATGTGCAACAGTACAAATGGTTTTGGAGCCAATCATCTTTTAAAAATAGAAACAACAAATAATAATTCGGAGTGCTTTAAGAGCATCACATAGCTATAGAGTCAAAAACTGCACACAATTATCTATAAAAACAACAAAACCCCTATGAAAGCTTTGAAACAGGATTAAGTACTGCGTGAACAAGAGATTACAGGTTCTTCTGAATGAGGTTACGAGAGACTGAAGAACCCGTATGTGTTAAAAGCAATCATGTCATAAAATCACAGAAAGGCTTTGGTTGGAACAGATCTCAGAGATCATCTGATCTCAACTCCCCCGCCATAGGCAAGAACACCTCTCACTAGACCAGGTTGCCCAGGTCCCAGCCCAACATAGACTTAAATACTACCAGGGAGGGGGAATCCTTACCTTGTCTGGGCAACATCTAGTGCATCACTACGCTCATAGAGAGGAATTTCTTCCCAAGATCCAATCTAAATCTACCCTCATTTAGCTTGAAATCATTCTCCCTTAGCCTANGAATCCTTACCTCATAGAGAAGAATTTCTTCCCAAGATCCAATCTAAATCTACCCTCATTTAGCTTGAAATCATTCTCCCTTATCCTATCATAACATGTCCCTCTACATCTTTCTTGTAGGCCCCCTCCAAGTACTGGAAGGCCGTTATAAGGTCTCAGAGCCTACTCTTCTCCAGACTGAACAGCCCCAACTCCTTCAGCCTGTCTTCGTAGGAGAGGTGCTCCAGTCCTCTGATCATCCTAGCAGCCCACCTCTGGCCTCACTCCAACATTCCATGCCCTTTTAGTATTGGGGATTTAGACACAGTAGGTCTAGTAGGACTTCCAGGTGAGGTTTCACAAGAGCAGAAAAAAGGGAGACAATCATCTCCCTTGACCTGCTGGTGACATTTCTTTTGATACAGTCAGCCTTGTGGGCTGCCATCACACATTGTCAGCTCATATTGAACCTCTCATCTACCAACACCTCTGCGTTTTCCTCCAGGCTGCTTTCAGTGCATTCATCATCTAGCATGTATTTGTGCTTGGGATTACCCCAACCCAGATGTAGGATCTTGGACTTGTTGAACATCCTGTAGTTTGCACAGGCCCAGTTCTCAAGCCCATCACAGTCCCTCTGGATGCCTCTCTTCCCTCCAACATGTTGATGCAGCATGGTGTTATTGTCAAACTTGCTGAGGGTGTGTTCAATGTCTATGGCTCCAAAGCCAGCACCAGACAGAAACCAGCACCCTAAGGTACACAACTTGTAAATGATCTCTGTTTGGGCATCAAGCCATTGATCATGACTCTTACTGTGACCATCTGACCAATTCTTTATCCACTGAGTGATCCGTCGGTCAAATCCATGTCTCTCTGTTGCAGAGACAAAGATGTAACACGAGACACTGTGAAATACCTTGCACAAATCCAGGCAGATGACATCAGTTGCTCCATCCTTACCCGACAGTGTGTTGAAGGCCACCAGGCTTGTCAGACACAGTCTGCCCTCAGTGAAGCCCTGTTGGCCATCACCAATCACCTGCTTATTTTCCACATGCCTTAGCAGAGTTTCCAGGAAGATCTGTTCCAGGATCTTGCCAGGCATGGAGGTGAGTCTGACCAGCCTGTAATTCCCCAGGTTACCCTTTTTTCCCCCCCATTTATTAAAACTGGGGTAACATTTCCCCTTTTCCAGCCAGGGCAAACTTCCCCAGACTGCCATGGTTTTCTATGTCCAAACATACAGACATATTGTCTTCAAAGGAGCAGCTCAGTGTGGATACCAGTGTGGGCACCAGCAGTGCATAAGCAAAGAAATCTGCTTGCTAATTGTTCTGACAGCCTTCTGGAAAAGTGAGCTAAAAGCTAAAAATCACCAGATGCTATTCTGAATTAACTCGTTAACCTATGAAATTAAATTAGGCAGCTTTCGTGCCCATAGTTAAACACCAAGCAACAATGGCATGTTTCTGCCTACGATGCGTTTAGAGGAAATTTCAGACAAGGCAGAGGCACTATTCTCTGTAAAGCTCTCTTCTCATTATCTGTCCTCTCTTCTCTCCTTCCTTCTCAAAACACAACAGGACGCAAGTTCAGAGTAATTTATCTATTCGCAACAGGAGCCTTGCTGAGCTGATCCCAAGTGAGAAGAAGATAATAGAAAGAACAATAACAATGAATTTCTTTGTTATAGTCCACTAGGGGGAAGTTTGCACTTGGAGATGCTTCCCCAGCCTTCTCTTAATCTTTGCTTCTTCTATGGGGTATAAAACCAAGCAGATCTGTGTGTAAATCAGAGCCAAAGAGGTCTGGCTCTCTAAAGATTTGTGGCTTAATCTAACAACCAGCTGCTAAAGACCTAGCGAATCCCAAATTCTTTGTTCTTCTTACAACTCTTTCCCCAACAACTTATTAGTACTTGCTATTGCCATTTGGCCAGTGACAGCAAGCTTGTGGCCACACAGTCAATTTGTTTATCTACCCGTGAGTTGGCCGGATCAAGAAATGGTTCGCTTTGACCCAGCAAGTGGCTCTGGTGAACACACGGCCATGCAATTGCTGGAGCAAGCTAAAGGAGGAAGAAGCAGTGCATGAGCTTTCTTTCCAAGGAAGCCCACTTTTTCCTTGCAGCTAAGCTAAGCCTAACCCACCTTTTCAGTCCCTCTCCATTGACAGCTCACCATTTTCTTGAGGTTTAGCTAAGCTTGAAACTGCAAACATATCTGAAACATCTGACCTTTGGTTGCAATTTATTAACTATAAATGTCAATGTTTGTGTATGTTTGCTACCGTAGCCCAACAGACCAAAAACCTGATGTGGAAGACTCAAACAGGAATCATAGATTCACAGAGTGGTTCAGGTTGGAAGGGACTTTAAAGACTATCTAATTCCAACCCCCCTGCCATGAGCAGGGACACCCCCCACTAGACCAGGGTGCTCAAGGCCCCATCCAATCTGGCCTTGAACACTTCCAGGGAGAGGGCAGCCAAAACCCCCCTGGGCAACCTGTTCCAGGGTCTCAGCACCCTCATCATGCATACCCTCCTTCTGGACTTCCACATTGTGTTGTCCATCCCATTTTGACTGCAGAGGCTAAATCATGTTAACAATGCTATGTGCAGAAAAGATGTAGACCTTTATTCTGCTGTCCTAGGAGAGTGAGGAAGTCTGACTACAGACCGAAACTGCATCACTGCTAACTGGCATGACTTTTAAAAATAAGTCTAACAAGATTGGAATTACTTCTTAAAACTAAACTATGTGAATAAGAGGCCATCATAAGAATCTTTGGCTTCTTGATGCCTGAAAAGGAAACTCCCATCACTGAGAATTTCCAAGAAAATAAACTATCATTCAAAGGGTAACATATTTCCTTTGTTTGTCAGCTGAAGATACTAGGACCAAGGGAGCAATTTCCCTCAGGAAAGAGGGTGGGAGTAAGAGGAGAGCTGTAAATGGATTGTTTTAGCAATACTGGGCACATCAGAAGCCTGCCTTTGGAATACTAACAATTGATTGGCAGATAAAGGGAAAACATGCATCCACTAAGGCTGAAAGCAAAGGCATGGAACAGAAAAGGCAACAGGAAAGAAATTAATTATGTGGTCAACAAGTGTTTCTGAGTTAGCTGGAACACTTTCTGGAGCAGATCTTTTCTTACTCACTGTAACCATAACAGATTTTTATTTTTAGCAGATGCTGATTAGTTGGTCCAAAGCTCACAATTTAAAAATTCATAGAATCATTAGGGATCGGAAGGGACCTTGAGAGATCATCTAGTCCAATCCCCCTGCCACAGCAGGATCACCTAGACCAAGTCACACAGGAACACATCCAGGCAGGTCTAGAACATCTTTCCTCATAAAGGAGGTGTTCTACTTCCTTCATCTTTGTTGCTCTATGCTGGACACCCTCCAGCAGCTCCTTGTACTTCTTGAACAGATATCTTGTCTATATCACTTACTAGAGAAAGCTCATCCTTGAAATTGCTTCCAAAACATCTGTATTCGTATATGAAACAAAGGTTTCTTTCATAGATTCATAGAATGGTTCAGGTTGGAAGGGACCTTCAATATCATCTAGTTCCAATCCCCCTGCCATGAGCAGGAACAACCCCCACTAGACCAGGGTGCTCAAGGCCCCAGCTAATCTGACCTTGAACACTTCCAGGGAGGGGGCAGCCACAACCTCCCTGGGCAATCTGTTCCAGTGTCTCAGCACCCTCATTGTGAAGAACATCCTCCTGACTTCCAGTCTAAACCTCTCCTCTTCCAGCTTGAAACCATTACCCCTGGTCCTACAACTCCTAACCAGCTTTCCTGTAGCCCCCTTCAAGCACTGGAAGGCTGCTCTAAGATCTCCCTGGAGTCTCCTCTTCTCCAGGCTAAACAGCCTCAACTCTCTCAGCCTGTCCCTGCAGGAGAGGTGCTCCAGCCCTCCACTCATCTTCACGGCCCTTCTCTAGACACCTTCCAACAGCTCAATCTCCTTCCTGTGTTCGGGGGCTCCAGAACTGGATGCAGTACTCCAGATGGGGTCTCACAAGAGCAGAATAGAGGGTGAGGATCCCCTCCCTTGATCTACTGGTCATGCTTCTCTTGAGGCACCCCAGGATGCAGTTGTCTTTTTGGGCAGCAAGCAAACATCACCGGCTCATGTTGAGTTTTTCGTTGACCAATATCCCCACGTCCTTCTCCTCAAGGCTGCTCTCACTCTTTTCCCTACCCAGCCTGTCTTTGTTCCTGGGATTGCCTCGATCCAGCTCCAGGACCTCGCACTTAGCCTTGTTAAACCTTATAATGTTGGCACTGGCCCAACTCTCCAGCCTGTCCAGGTCCCTCCAGACAGCCTCCCTTCCCTCCAGCATGTCCACCACACCACACAGCTCTTCTGGAAATATCCCTCTTACATGAGTTATTTAAGATGTTATGCTTCCTTTTTACAGTTACACTTCATCAAGATAGAATATTAATCACCTTGAAAACAGCTATTTAAAACGGGGAAAGGCAAACATAAAGAATGTTTTAATTCTTCCTTAAGTTAGAGTAGAAACAAGGACAAGGGGTGACCGTTTTAAACTAGGAAAGGATAGATTTAGACTGAAAATAAGGAAGACATTTTCCACAATGAAGACGGTGAAACACCAGGACAGGTTGAACAGAGACGTGGTAGATGCTTTATCTGTGAAGAGATTCAAGGTCACGCTGGATGAGGCTCTGAGCAACCTGATCTAGTGAAAGATGTCCCTTCTCATTTAAGGGTGGGAAATTGGGCTACATGACCTCTGAGAACCCCTTCTAAAGCAAAGCATTCTGTGATTTGATGATTTGAACAAACACAGTGTGCTTGCTAGTATTTTATCCACGAGACTGCAGAGGCTGACTTTTAAAAAATATGCTACGAGAAAAATTACCCACCAGAAGGTTCTTCTCCAGCTTTGCAAATACAATGCAGCCCAACAAAGAGTGACCAAGAGGAAGACATTTGAATATTAACATATGGTAATGAGTTGACTGCAGCTTTCAAAGGGCAGTCCAGGTTTGACTCCGACTGTTGTAAACAGTCTTTTTTGTAAAAGCAGGTAGCCAGCACACTGCATCAGCTGTTTATCTGTTACCAACACACCTCTCAGAAAGGTTTAGGAGCAGCACTACAAGGAATACTGCTTATACATCAAAAAGCTATAGAGACTTAAAACTGTGACAACATCTTGGCTCCACAATTAACAAATTCTGGGTATAATTCTGGAAAGGGAGAAAAGACAGGCAAAAGAGCATCTTCTTTGCCAAGAGATCTTGGGACAGCTGCACACCAGAGACAATTGGAGTGATTACTACACATGTCCATCCCACTGGTGAAGCAAGGCTGTTTAATCTCTGCTGAAGGCACTCTTGGCTTTGTTTATGATATTACAGTATAAACGTTAGATGCTGCAATTACACGTTGTGCTCCTTTAGTTACTTGTTCTAATTCTCCTATCTGGAACTGCATTTTATTTTTACAGCTAGGGCTACAAGTTGCAGTTGGACAAATATTTCAGTCATTCAAGCTCATCTCTGGAAAAGCCCTACATCAAAGAGAAATTGTGAGGTCTCTGTCTTTCAAGAAAACACCATATGTGGTAGACAGTAATTCCACACGGGGATTTCTGGGTTTGTTGCTTTAACTAGACACAAGCTTGATCTGCTTTCCAGAATTTTTGGTTATGATAGGATACACAAACTCCTTTCATAGTGCTAGCGGTTAGGCATGTTGTCCGGGACGCTGTGACACATGTCCTACAGAACAGAAATCAACAAAGTTAAAAATTCTATAGGGCACAGGAAAGTACCTGTACATAACCTGAAAATAACACTACAGGCTGGGGCAATATGTGAAAAGCTTATTAATACAAGGTTTGCCCAGTCAATGAATAAATAAGAAGGCAAAGACCAATGTAAGTTAAGATTCTGTCAAGACTGTCAGGAAGATAATAAAAAATAATCCCTTACCCGTAATAAAAAGGTGAGCTATAGATTCACTGAGTATGAAAGCTCTCAGATCAAAGATTTATCCCTGGGAACAGCAATAAAAATAGCTACTGGAATTTAATTATGAAAGGGAAACATCTTGGACAACAAATTTACAGTGAGGTTCCAGCACACAAATTAAGACATAGTGCTTTATATCCTATAGAATTACCCCTACTCACCATAAATCAAGAGAAGATGAAGCTCATACAAGCACCAGCAAAGCTAAACATTAAGCTACCATGGCCTTCCTGAGGTTCCAAAGCCAGTCATGCACTCAGAAACTTCCTTTCAGATTTAGAGGAAAAAGAACAGCTGGACTTTTTGATTCTCCTACTGTCTTCTCAAATAGTAAAATATGAGAGATATGAGAGAACTGCTACCTCCAAGGATCAGTAACCAGGACCAGTCCTCTTCAATCTCTTCATTAACGACTTGGATAAGGGATTAGGGTGCATTGTCAACAAGTTTGCTGTTGACACAAAGCTGGGTGGTGTCACCAACACCCCAGCAGACTGTGCTGCCATTCAGTGAGAGCTGGACAGGCTGGAGAGCTGGGCAGAGAGAAACTTAATGAGGTACAACAAGGGTCAGGGGAGAGTCTGGCATCTGGGCAAGAACAACCCCAGGGACCAGTAAAGGGTGGGGGCTGACCTGTTGGAGAACAGTGGAGGAGAAAGGGACCTGGGGTGTCCTACTGGTCAGCACGACAACTCTGAACCAGCAATGTGCTCCTGTGGCCAAGAGAGCCAACAGCATCCTGGGGGGGATCAGAAGNAATGAAGATGATGAAGGAAGAAGGTCACCTCCCTGATGAGGAAAAGCTGAGGGAGCTGGTTCTCTGGTGCTTGGAGAGGAGTAGGCTGAGGGGTGACCTCATTCATGTCTATAAAAATATGTGAAATGTGGGTGTCAGGATGATGGAGCCAGGCTCTTCTCAAGGTCACTTAGTGATAGGACAAGGGGCAGTGGGTGCAAGGAAGATCTTCTCTCCAGTGAGGATACCGGAGCATTGAAACAGGATTCACAACAGAGGGGTTATGGAATCTCCTTCTCTGGAGGGGTTCAAGACCCACCTGGATGTGTTCCTGTGTGACTTGGTCTAGATGATCCTGCTGTGGCAGGGGGATTGGACTAGATGATATTTTAAGGTCCCTTCCAAACCTAATGATTCTATGATTCCTTACTTTTTGAAAAATGTGGTTCAAGAAAACAACCAGGACATAAAAAGCAGGGACACCTCAAAACCCACCAAACTGTGCTGGAAGCTTTGCATGGAAGTTTTATTCCATGAATAGCACAATTACACATTATTAGATTTCATAATGCTGCATTAACCTTTGGATGCACATTCCATTTGTCTTCTTCAAAGGTGTTCTCGGGAACTGTAGAGTGTGAAGATGCCTGCATTGAAGGAAAACTGGGGCTTTTTAGAAAACTTTCAAGAATGCACCGGTCCGATGCTGCTTCCTGTTGACGTTAAGGAAAAATTCCCTTAGTTTCCACTGCATCTTTGAAATCAGATCTAAAATGCAGAACAATTTGTTCATCTCTAAGTGCCAATTTCCAACCACTTAAAGTCAATAAAGATATTAAAAATAGCTACACTTACAAATTACACCCTATGTTAGCAAAGCATTGAAGGAAAAGGGCTAGCAAATCCTACTTCAATAAAACACATCTATTAACAGAATTCTGATTCTGCAGCATTTCCTTGTGCATAATCCCACCTGAATGGAGCTTAAGTACTCAATGAGATCTAACTTGATTTGATCAAGTAATAAACAGCGTGCTCACATGGGCCTTAGGGATATCTAAATAGGAGTTATTGTGGAGTTATATGTTTGTTTGACCTCTGCTGAAGAAGGATTGCTGTCTGTTCTGGAGCACACTGCATTGTGATAAAAGAATGACGATACAACCAATGTATGCTTGTTGCTTTCTCTCCATTTCCATCCTTGCTGGATTTCCATCCTACATTCACATTAAACAGTTCTTAATCCAATCTCAAGTGTTATAGTGCAAGTGGACAGCAAGCTAGTCATTTAAGCACTCAATGAGGTGGGGCAAGGAAAGATGGGTGGCTGCACAGGCTTTAAATGCACACAACGGATTCATTTTTAGCTATTTTTATACCCTATAAGTATCTCCTACACTATCATCCTAATTACTAAAAGAGGTGTCCTCTGTTGACAAGCTCCTACCACCATACAGCTTAATTAAACATACAAAGTTATGTTTTAAAAGACATAGAGATGAGGTGCTTTGGGATATGCTTTACAGGTGATAAAGTGTAGGGTTAAAGATTGACCTTAATGATCTTACAGATCTTTTCCAACCTAAATGTTTCTGTGATAACTGAAATAACCATGGTGATAAAAATACCTCTAGAATAGAGAGCCCGAAAAAAAACCTTGAGCAAAAGGGAAGTTCACTTTACATTCACCACTAAACTCTACACCTGCCTTCTTGCACTCTTGACACCAGAGTTGCAAGTTAAGGATTTACTCGTACTCAGTCACCACATATAACACTGCTATTCTCTTACTAAAACATAAAGCCTCGTTCCAAACTCCTGTGGGTCAGTTCCTGATGCCTTGATATGATAGGGAACCAACCAAATTCTATCACATAACCAGTGTGAGAACAAACAGGTATCTCTTCTCCATGGCACTATAAATGTCACATGCAAGGGCTGAACTTCCTCTTTCCTCCCTGAATCACAGCGTGGATGGTGGATGCTATTGCTTCTCCCCCCACCCCCCCTTGCAGCCATGTGAACCTGATGAACAGTTATTCCCCTTCTTCTAACTTTCCTTCCTTTCCTCTTTATATTACTCACATTCATTAGTCACTCTAATATCATTTTATCCCCATACCCATTTTCTTCTTATCCTCTCCCCATCCATTATAACTTCTGATCTATGGTATCTCTTTTTCTCCCCCCTTTTCTTCTTCCCTCTTTATTTCTGCATAGGTAACGTTTGCTGTTTGTAAGGTGGGGAAGGTTGGGTTTGGTTCGTCTTTGCAAATCCTTTCTTAGGCAGTTGCTTGCTTTTCACAGTTGTGATGGGAGTAGGGCACATCAATTTTGCTAGTGCTTTACAGGGTTGTTTTCTTCACTTCTTCTAACTGTTTCTTGTTCTTTTGTTAATAAAACCTGTCGCTGTACTACAATATTGTCTCTGGTTCTTTCATGATTTGAAGACCCTGGGAAATCAAAACCAAGATACACACCCCACTCACATATTATTTAGTCACATAATTTGTTCAAAATCAGTCAACAACTGGTGAAACAAAACAATTCGGATCAGTAGTGTTGTAGAGTATTTGATGCTTGGCACGAGTTACAAACTGATCACCTAGGAAAGAGAACTGTGGAGGCCGGCCTACGGTTGAGCAAAGTATTCGGGCTGATAAGCATCTTTATACCATGGCTGGCCTTTCAGAAAACACGCTACATACTAAGAACATTCAACACCTTTCAGACCAAAACAATAAGTATTGAAAGTAAACTTCACATCTTCCTAAAGTTACATCTTCTTGTCGAGGTAGCTGGGTCTACTGTGAAAGAAAAGTAAAATGCTGCCTGTGAACAAAGGGCTTCCCCTCATGCCCTGGTGAGAGCACCGTGTTCTAGCTCTTCCCTTCCCCACAAACTGGAGCAAGTTCAGCAAAAGACCAGAAAGATGACTAGAAGACTGGGGTATCTCCCCTGTGAGAAGCAGAGAAAACTGTGACTCTTCAGCCTGGAGAAGGCTCAAGAGGGATCTTATCAATATGCATAAATGAAGTGGGGAGGAGACACTTCTCAGTGGTGCCCGGTGAAAGGACAAGGGACAATTAGCACAAAATGAAATAAAACCCATTTGAACATAGGCAACCCCCTCAAATTCACTGTGAATGTGGTAGCACACAGTGTAACCTCATCAACCTCTCTCTTCCACTGTAGCTAATAAAAGCTAGATGTCTGCATCACACAGTATTTATCCTTCAAAGAATAGAGAGAGGTTGCTTTAAGCTCATTGTTGCTTCCTTGCTCTCTCTCGCCTGATGACTTTTTCTTTTCTCTGTGCCAGCAGGTCTTATATTCTGATATTTTCTCAGTAACATCTCATTCTGAAAATCTCATTAGCCAGTCAGAGAATCTAGAAGAAAACACTTGCTATAGCTCATAATTTTTATCAGATGATTATGTTTCCTATAGATCCCAGAGATGAACGCGATAGAGAATACAATCAGAACTTACTATACATTTGAGAAAAGAGATAGGTAGAGTTTCCAGAAATTAGTGCTTAGGCAATTTTTGCCTCTCCCATCGTTTAGCTCTTTTAGCTCTGCTCTACTGTATGTGCCTGTTAAACTTGGAGGAGCACATGTGGTGTCTTTTCTACTTAATTTCAGTTGAGTGTTGAACTATAAAGCCCTTGAAAAACAAGAGTCACCTAACAGGAATAATATAGGTTAAATTTATGACCATGTATCCTTATAATTCATCTCACTGCACATGCAGACACGCATAGATTTTAAGCGCTATTATAAGTCATTAGGAAAACGAATTATTAATTAGGAAGAAATTACTAAATTGAAAGGCAGAGCTGTCGGACACCAGTTTGCTTGATTTGTTTCGAAGCCACAAGAGAAAAGGAGACTGACAGTGCCATCTGTTGGTCAATTTTAAATGGACTTCATTTCACAGAGGTTTGTCGTCTGCGATGTTATCCGTCCCGTTTAATGCAACACCAGCAAGGTGGTGTCCTTTATACACCATATATAATACAGACTGGGAGGCAGTCTCCCAAAAGTACTGCTATTGTTTGCTGCTGCTTTAGGGAGGAACACATAGGCGCTTGGGCAAAACCCTCTGATCTTTCCTGCTAAGGGCACAGAGGTTCAGATGGTGGGATCGTGCACAAGAATTGCTGTTGGCAGTGCACTCCAGGTGCATGCATAGCGCACACCGACAGCTAGCAGAGATTAAAAAACGTCTGAACTAATGAGCAGTTGGTACAACCACAGAATCAGTCTGCTTGGAGCAGATCTTTAAGATCATCACTTCCAACTGTTAACCTGGGACTGGTAAATGACTGATGAATCATGTCCTTCATCGCCCTTGGGAGACCCCATCCAGCCCCATAGACTGGTGCAGTCTAAATACAATAATAGGTCACTGACCACTTCCTCTTTGATTATGTGGGCTTCATTCCAATCCCCATCTCTATCTTCCAGCTCAAGGGTCTGAGCACTTAGAGAACAGCTGGTCTTACTATCGAAGATGGAGGAAAGGAAAGCATTCAGTACCTCAGCTTTTTCCTCATCCTTGGCCACTGTTTAACCCCACATCCAACAAAGGATGAAAATTCTTCCTGGTCCTCCTCATTAATTTACTTAGAGTAACATTTTGTAATGTCTTTCACAGACATGATGTGGGTTTTGTCCCTTTTAATTTTGTCCCTTTTAATATCCTTCCTGCATAGCTTCACTACATCTTTGTAATCCTTCTACTCTCTCCTCCAAAGGTCAAAACTACCTCTTCAGCCAGGCCAGTCTTCTTCCCCATCAGCTAGTCACTAGTCATTTGGGACGTGGTGACAGACTGTTTCTATGCCCTTAAGACTTTCTTCTTGAAGTAGAAGTGGTGTCCAGCTTTCCTTTGTAATAAAGTAGTAGGGATTCAGGTTAATGGAACAACCTACTACCTCTTTGGCAGGGCAAATACACTTCCCAAACAGTTGCTTTTAATCTTTGCATGGGAGGAAAGTGTGAAGATCTTGGTCAATAAGGGAATATTTGCATCCAGCCATCATAGAAGCTGTCAGCAGATTGTGACAGACATCATGCCTCATGGATAGGTAACAACAATATGATTGCATCTCAGAATGAAATACAAGAAACTTCATCTAATTTTCCAGAAAGCCATAAGTAATTTTCTACTCAGAGCTCATAAACCCAGTGAGCACAGATGTATTCAGCATCTCTGACAATTTTCCAAGCACCCAAGTGATGCAAGCGATCCTGACCCTCCTTAAAACAAAGCAGCAGGAGGCCCTTTTCAGACTAAAGCCTAAAACACAACAGTAAGAGATCAATATTTTCCCAAGATACTCATGTCCTTGCCTTGCTGATATACCATGGCCTACAGGACAATCTCACATGGTAGCACATCATCACAGATGCCTTGATCTACATATAAAACAATGCTTTGGACAACTTCAGAAAATCCTACTCAACTCATGAAACCAATAGGTGTGAAGGTCTAGTCAGCACTCTTCCCAGACACTACCTGAATCCAGCTAATTTGTGGATGCCTTCGCAGATCGCATCAGACTTCTTCCACAATACGTTTGCCCATGTTAGCTACTGTGAGTAGTTACTGTGAGTAACGTTTGCCCATGTTGACCACTGTGAGTGGTGACTCACAATACTCCTTAGGAACAGCCTTTCCAATACAGAAACAGGATCCTCAAATTGCATCTGATGTTGCTCCAGCTTCAGTAGCAGCTCACAGGAGACTAAGTTAATTGTGCCCTTCTGCCTTAAATTTGTTTTCCTCATATCCCCAACACTGAGCGCATTGCCCACGCCCACACCTTCCTGACAAAAATAAAACATAGTCATCTCTTGATGAGAAATTGCAGACTGCTCGTGACCATCAGACAACAGGACACATAGGATGGAGAGAATAATTTCTTGGTGGAGGGATAGAGGAGAACCTTCCCAGCATACCTGCCAAAACCTCAGAAGGAACGTAGTTTTCTCCATGCATCACATATCTTTGTTCATTGACAAGACTCAGCATCAGAAGGCAGTTGACTAGTAGGCACCTTGGTTCCATTAATAAAGACTCAGGGATAGACGTCCAGGAAGAACACAAGGAGGGACAGAAATAAAACCAACATGCACAGATAACAGTTACAGGCAAACATCATTTCTCATATAGGAATTAAAAGATAAAATGACTAATGAACATGCTGGCAGCAAGTAGTAACAGTAATAGGCTTAGACAAGGTGCAATAGGATGATATGAAGACAGACTAAAGGTCTTTCAAAGATTTAATATCAAAGACATTACTTTTGAAATGCATTTGCATATTCAGATTTCCCTGTGGCCTCTTCTTTTTCCACTCACAGCTGATTTTGCAAAGCCAGTGCCCAAGCTAGAGGAGTAGTTCAGCAGTCCAACAGACACTAACATATTACGAATTTCATCTACATCCTCCAAAAAAACACAGATTTCTCTGTAAGAACTATAAAGTTTCAGCAACCATTAGCAGTCTTGTCTACGTATAAAAACCCCAGGAACCAGGATAGGTTGGGGACTGACTTGTTGGAGAACAATGTAGGAGGAAGGGACCTGGGGGTTCTAGTGGCCAGCAGGACGACTCTGAGCCAGCAGCGTGCTCTTGTGGCCAAGGGGGCCAACAGCATCCTCAGGGGGAGATCAGAAATGTACTGGTTAGCAGATCGAGGAAGGCTCTCCCTCTACCCTGTGCTAGTGAGACCGCATCTGGACAGCTCTGGGCCCCTCAGTCCAAGAAGGACACAGAGCTATGGGAGGGTGTCCAGCGTAGAGCAACAAAGATGACGATGGAAGTAGAGCACTTCCCTTATAAGGAAAGGCTGAGGGAACTGGGTCTCTTGAACTTGGAGAAGAGAAGGCTGAGGGGTGACCTCATTAATGTCTATAAATATATGAGGGGTGGGTGTCAGGAGGATGGAACCAGGCTCTTCTCAAGGTCATCTGGTGATAGGATAAGGGGCAGTGGGTGTAAGTTGGAAGGGAGGAGGTTCCATAGAAATATCAGAAGGAACTTCTTCCCAGTGAGGGTAACGGAGCATTGGAACAGGCTGCCCAGGGGGGTTGTGGAGTCTCCTTCTCTGGAGATGTTCCAGACCCACCTGGATGTGTCTAGATGACTTGGTCTAGATGATCCTGCTGTGGCAGGGGGATTGGACTAGATGATCTTTTGAGGTCCCTTCCAATACCTAATGATTCTATGATTCTATGTATAATGATGTTCTTGCAAGGAGAGGTGGAAAAAAGCACTTTGTATAACTCACTCTTCTGTGCATACACTTTCAGTCGAGAATTAACAACATTCAGCGCACACACCTCTTGCACATGAAACTATGAAGGTGACAGAGTACAGTGCAAGAATGTATAGCAGCACATTACACTTCAGAACACCTTTTGGTTGGACCAAACAGCATAAGCGACTGTAAAAGTATTTGTAGTTTCACTGAATTCAGTTTGCTTCGGTAAGGATCTGATGTTTTACATTTGCCATAGCAAAGACATGCTCTGTTAGTAAGCTTTTAAAAGTAAAAAATATTTATTTAAATAAACAGTAGCATAACTGGGGGTGGGAGAAGAAGGCAGGGGATCTTTAAGCCATTGACTTTTCCAAAGTGTTTGCAGAGATAATTAGAAAGGGCATTAAAACTGCTGCAAATCATAGAATCATAGAAGTGTTTTGTCTGGAAGAGACCTTCAAGATCATTGAGTCCAACCTTTTCCTAACCCTATCATCACCACTAAACCCTATGCCCCAACACAACATCTACCTCTCTCTTAAACACCTCCAGGGATGAGGTCTCCACCATCCCCCTGAGCAGGCTGGCCCAGTGCCCGACAGCCCCTTCAGTAAAGAGACTATTGTCTTCAACACACTCAGTTAACAACTCACTGAATCTGCTGTGTAAATAGATCTCCTAATATCCCCTTTGAATTTGTTTGTTTAAACTCCCAACTTTAGATCTAGCAGCTCCCAAATCAGAAATAGAAAACAACACCAGCTTTCCTCATCCCAAAATAAATGACCTTGAATGGCTCCAGGGATGGGGCCTCCTTCACCTCTCTAGGCAGCCTGTTCCAGGGACCCTCCACCCTTAGATTCAACAAATTTTCTTGATATCTGACCTCTATCTGCCCTTTACCAGCTTCAAACCATGACCCCTCGTCCTATCTTTCCCTGCCCTTGGCAACAGATTTCCCAGTCTTCTGACAGGGAAATTTCCCTCTCAGGAAATGGAAGATCACTATAAGATCCCCGGGAGCTTTGTCCACTTCGGGCTGAACAGCCCCATCTCAGCCTTTCTTTCTAAAGGGAGAAGCTCATCTTAAGAGACGCAAACAAAAAAGTCTAACACTTGCTGAGCCATGGAGGAGAATTGACACCTGGAGAGCACTTCACTGTATTTGGTAAGAAGTTTCCATTGGAAATAAATCACAGGCTACACTATACTGAAATCCTATTCCCCTCCATGCTTACCCCCATCATTCTACTCTATCTGCTGATTATTACAGAACAAATATTTTTCTTCTACTGCAAGGGAAAACATTTAAAAAGGACTAAAAATTCTCCTCTGAAAGAAAGCACTTTAAGGACATTGTAATGTGAAATCTTCCCTGAGGTGAAGACAAAAAAACATAGCAGCCAAAAAAACCCACCAGTAGCAGGAGAGAAGCCTGTATTATTTCACGATTTACAAAATCTTTCTTGGGTCGGTGGGGTAAGACTGTTTCAAATCTTGGTTCACTTTTCCAGCATCTGCAAGACATTTTGTCACTAACTAGAAAACCACTAGCAAGGGTGCTAGAGCCACATGACATCACAGAATCACAGAATAAT
>VZRI01006720.1:8917-33241 GCA_013397515.1 Upupa epops | reverse complement strand
CATAATTTGTACTGCTAAGCCTTGTTCTGAACTTTGATATTGAAATTCAGAGGAACACTTACTAAATTGCAGGCTTATTCATGTCTAACAGTTTGCACCAAAAAAGGCTTTATTTGCCTAACTTCATTACAAATGTGCTGCAGAAAAAGTTTGCTACCAAATCAAGCATGTGGATATTTGTACAGATGACAAATACTTTGCAAAAGGACATTAATCAGCTGAAATATTAAGATATCTTTGTTTCTGTCCTTAAGCCCCTTGGCCTGGAACACTGGAAAACATTTGAACTGAAAGTATGAACAGATAGGAAGTTTGTGTGAATGTTTAGTGTACTGTGCAAATATGTTCCAATATCCATCAAGTAAGGGCTAAGCATAAATTTAATTTCTATCAAGCTGCTTCTGTGATAAATAGAGACCAGTTAATTAAGGATTTTAGAAAGCTGAGATGCCAATGAAAATGCATTTTAAAAAGTCTCAAACTAGTGTCAAACATTAAGAACTATAGCTAGTCCTTTTTATCACAAGGATAGCCTCCAAGATCAATGTTCCTTTTTTGGCACAGTATAATCTGCACAAGATCCAGAGGAGAGCTGAACCCTTAAAATCAGTTGTTTCTTCATAGTATTTAAGTAAATTAGTGATGTTGGTTAGACGTCAAACTTGCACAGTTTATTCTCTAATGCTATCTGCATGGCAACATTTCTAGCAGAGAGTGGCATTTCAACTTGTTTCATTATTTTGTCTGGCAAAGTAGAAGAGAAATATTAGCCTTTTAAACATATTTTTAAATAACATTCTGTAATTTGCAAAAGGCCTTCAGTCCTTGCACCTGCTATGTTGACCTCTGCTGACCTCTTCTGATGGAGGAAAATGCACTTATATTGTAAAGAATAATGTTGAATATTAAATATTTTAAGTGAGCAAGTTTGGTATTCTAAACAGAGCCAACTTTTGCACTTTGTCCCTAAAAAAATGTTTTAGCTGAAAGTAACAGTAAAGGAAGATAAGATTTTTTTTGTACTAACAAACCTTCATCTATCTTTGCCATCTGTCTTGGTGAATAGAATATAATGATCATCACTTCAAGGCTCTCCCATCAATACAGGGAAATTTCTTTAAAAAGCCTAAAAACACTGAGGTTTCTTCCACTACACACGCCTATGTATTAGCTTGTATTTAGGTTCACATTCAGGACCTTATAAACTTACTCTCTTCTCAGGCAAATGGTTAATTTTTTTCTGTAATAGACCACAGTAGTGTAGTAGATAGTGTAATAGACCACAAGAGAGCTAAAACTGACTCAGAAGAATGTTGAGTAAGCCTAAATTATATCTAAATTAAATTCTGTATTCTGCACTTTTCATATAATTTGATATGTTAAATGGTTAAGACATTAGACGAACACCGCTTCAGTATTACTGCCTAATGAAATATTGATTTACATACAAACTGTCTTTGTCTGAGAACTATAGTTGCTTATTTAGCAATGTGATTATTTATTCAGGCTGAATTTGTTGTCGTGTTCATACTCTATGTTTACTTTTCATCCCAACTCATGAAAATAAGAGAATGAGTGGATGAGGGTCACCGTAGGTGTGGCAGTTAAGCAAAGTCTTCAGTAAGTTCAGAAATCTCAAAAGTCTCAGTGATCCAGATGAACTTTCAATGAAGATTTTATCTCAGTGGCAGCTCCAGAAGTCCAAGATGGAGATGAAAAAGAAAGTGGAAGTCACTAAGGGGGGAGAAGAGGAAGGGAGAGTGGAGAGCAGACACTTAACTTTTCAACGTTTTAAAGCCAAATTTCAAACTTTTATGCAGAAAACACACTACAGTGGAGAATAGATGTACCCAGATTTCACATTTTAGACAGTGTAGTTTAACTTAAGCAGCCATTTAACTTCTTGAATGATTAACACAGATTTCATATATAAATATGTTGTTCTTTCATTTTATTCTGTTTCAGAAGCTAGAAGTAGGAATACAGATTTTGAAGTCACTTATGATTTAACTCACAGATCCTGATGGTTAGTGACTAACAGACTAATGCTAGAATCTTCATGATACATGTGAAGTTATCTTGAGAAGCAGAAGTTATTTATAAAGATGTTAGTCTGCTTTGGATGGAAAATTGCAAATACCTTTGCTCCATCTTGATGTCAACAACCTATGAAACAAGATGTTTCAATAATGATGCCAGCAATTTGTATGTCATTTGACACCTGTTTTTACACTATTTGAAGATTAATTGCGTGTTTGGCAGAAGAAGCTTCTTGTCAGAAAAACCCAGCTCTGAACAATGCTTTCTAGATCATTACATATACACATATACAACACAATGAGGATTGGGTAACCTCATTTAAATACTACCGTGTACATGTGACAGGAAAAAACAAAACTACACTTAGCTACAGTTAACAAAGACCCTTTTCCTTGGATCCATCCCAGTTAGAGCTGTGGTACAAATTTTAAGAATGATGCCATGCAAGTTAAACATAAAAATCATGAACATCTCCAGGACATTTTACACCTAAAATACCAACATCTGAGAGGAAAACCAAGAAAACAATAGATCTCTGGGTTGCAGTACTCTTTGTCATTCAGAGAGGTTTTTTACTGCCAGAAGTCTGAGATGATGATAGGACTGAGTTAGGAACTGAAGATATGTTTGATCAAAAAAAAAAGTGAAGATTTCAAAGCTTAAAGAGCAATTGCAATGATTTTTCTTGGCCTTGTCATCTAAATATCTTCCCACATAAAAGTTGTGCAGTCTGCACCAACACAGTGGATCTTTGCATGTACCAACATCTTAACAAGTGAACAACTAAACAGAATGCAGGCCCCACCAGAATAATGGCTTTGCAAAGCAAGGCACCACTGAATGTCAGAAAAGCACAAGAAAAAATTTTGATTTCTGTATGGCTAACTGAAAGTTTTATTTTTGTTTAGTTTTGAATGTAGGACAAAACAAGACAAATTCACCTTACCCACAATGTATTATTACTCTGCCCCAGTAAGACCACATCTGGAGTACTGTGTCCAGTTCTGGGCCACCCAGTTCAAGAAGGACACAGAACTGCTGGAAGGTGTCCAGCATAGAGCAAAGAAGAGGATGAAGTAGAAAACCTCCCTTATGAGGAGAAGCTGAGGGACCTGGATCTCCTGAACTTGGAGAAGAGGAGGCTGAGGGGTTACTTCATTGATGTCTATAAATATGGAAAGACCGAGTGTCAGGAGGAAGGATCCAGGTTCTGGTCAGTGTCATCCAATAATAGGACAAGGGGCAATGGGTGCAAGCTGGAACATAGGAGGTTCCACATAAATATGAGAAGAAACTTCTTCCTCGTGAGGATGACAGAGCACTGGAACGGGTGTCCAGGGTTATTGTGGAGTCTCCCTCTCTGGAGACATTTAAAAACAACCTGGATATGTTCCTGTGCAACCTGATCTAGGTGGTCCTGCTCTCTCATGGGTATTGGACTTGCATGATCTTTCATGGCCCCTTCCAATCCCTAGCATTCTGTGATTCTGTGAAATAACTGATTTTCCTTTTACAATATTACTTCTACAAGCTGCTTGCGAAAAAATTGTTAAAATTGTCCCAAATCATCCATTCAAATTTGTGTAAAATCGATGTTGCAATAAGTTATTATTGTTAGATATTAATAGTGACATTATGAAACATCTTTAATGCATAGTTTATTGTGTTTTACGTTTAGTAAAGACATGCAAATACTGAAGTTCTTTGTTTTTCATTTTCTAATCAGTGTTCAGGTCTAGATAGTCAGACCATTTTTCTTCTGCTGGTGGTGCAGCAGGGTCTGTACAGCTTGTACTTTCAGTACAGCATTATGGTGGGTTAAACTTAACCTATGACCATACTACCACGAGAATAGTTTTTATTACCCCATCAGGGTTGTGGGTTGGGCCCAGTCCTGGGTGCCAAGCAAATGAGTGTGATAGAGTAGCCTTGGCCTTATGGTCACACAGCCGTTCCTTCATACTCTCTCCTCAACATGGTGGGCGGAGGAAGAAATATGACAGAAAAGTCACTTACAAGTTATATCACAGGAAAAAACAAGCTTATTTCGTGAAACATAACTTAATAGAGTCAGAATATGGAATTCCCAGAATCATCTTCATTCTGTTTCTGGCTCCCAGGATTGTGTTAGGGCTGTGGTGGCCTGTGGTCAGCCCATAATGTTTCTCTCTTCTGCTCCCTCCACTCTGTCCCCTTCCCTGACTGCTCAACAGCAAGGCTGTTGCTCTCTACATATGGGTTACCCATGTGCCCCAGCCCAGCCCAGTTGTACCCTGCCAGACTGGAAGTGGAGACAGATGGCACCAGCCAGGACCAACTGTAACTGACCCTCCCTGACCCAGCCCCTGCAGCTCCAGGGCCAGCCCCACACTGACAGAATTATGTTACGGAGCTAAATGAAAGTAATATGGCAACATGGCTTTTATCAGAAGGAAAGCGGGATTGATGTTTGTGGTAAACCACTGCAATCTAATAACCTTTACCAAGTCTAGCTTATATAACTGCAATGGATCAGAGCACAAGCATGGTATGTCTCTGTATATTTACCAGAAGATTGACATCTTTTATGAGGGTTGTATGAATCTCCTTGCCTGCAGTGTGATGAAAAGACCTTTGCAAGTTTCTCATTAAAGAACTTATCCAAGCTGAATACTTTGTAAAAACCTTTTCTCCATGTTTTATTGCCTTGACCTAAGACATGCAGTCATTTATAGTAAATGAACTGTGCTACGTATCTTTGTGTCAAACCAGTGCTACAGTGATTACCACCTTGGCTACTACATGGTATTGCAGTTTAAGTGATCTTCAACTGTTAGTTGCTTTTTCTTATCAAACAGAACATTTCAGATGCATTCCCAGTCTTTCCAGACACATCCTCTCATAAATGCTATGGCAAGTCAGAAGACTGGCAGGAAATCTTATATCTTCAGGCATGGTTTGAAGGTTCGTCTAAACCTCAGGGTAGTTGTTAAATCAAGGGAAATGTTTGGATAAAATCTGGGCCATTTTTCAGCATGGAAATTCATGCAGCAGTTGGCTTGAGACAAGCTACTTTAAACATGGAAGAGAAATAGCTCCTGTGATGGAAAATGGCAGTATGGGGCCTTTCAGGTTATAGTGTTGGACGTGGTGACTGTGTTTGGTGCTTAAGTCCTGACTGAAATCCTATTTCTAGGATGCAGGTTGACTCCTCTCATTGTAAAAATAGGGCTCAAGAAGAACAAGGCAATTTACCTAAGTTAGAAGGTCATGAGCTTGAGAAGTGGCACAGATGAAAAGTGTGATAGATAATAAATGAAAAGTAATTATGTTCAAACTCAGTGAGGCAGCAGCTGATTAAGTTTACACAAAAAAAGCCTGTCTTTTGCAGTAGAGGATTCCTAGATTATTAGAGTAAGGGGTAGTTTGCAATAGGAAGGGAATTTAGCAGGTAAGTACTTTTTCTTTATAACAGAATAGGGAAGAAAATGAGGAAAGTGTAGTTGTTGTTATTTCAGCTTTTTATTTCTAGCTGTTTCACCTATTTTCAGTAAAAAAAATGTTTCTCTGATTTGTATATACATTAGTAAGCGAAAAAATCTATCAACTGTTTTCTGAAAAACAGGGTGCATTTACAAATGGATAGGTTTCAAAATGGCTGAAAACAGAGAAAGAAAAATCAATTTATTTCTTTTAATATTGTGCACCTGATGGGTGAGTTTAACTCTTCATTTTGCAAAATAACACTGAACTAATGTTTTATATTTTATCTAATGTGTGATTTTTTTTTCCTTTGGAACTGCACATGTTATCAAGGTCAATGAGCAAATTTCCATGAGGTCTAGCAGTAGAGTATCAGCTTTGCTCTGATTATTAAGGAGAATCAGAGTAAATAATAATCTATCTATTAAAGATGTTTCATAATGTCACTATTAATATCTAGTAAGAACAACTCACTAGAATAATGTCTCCAGAGAAGGAAATTCCACAACCCCTCTGGGCAGCCCATTCCAGTGCTCTGTCATCCTCACTGGGAAGATTCTTCTCATATTTATGTGGAATTGCCTATGTTCCAGCTTGCACCCAGTACCCTTGTCCTCAGATGACACTGAGAAGAATCTGGACACTCGCCTTTCCCATATTTGTAAACCTTAATGAGGTAACCCCTCAGCCTTTTTTTCCAAGGTAAAGAGACCCAAATCTTTTAACCTTTTCTCATCAAGGAGATGCTCCACTCCCTTCATCATCTTTGTGTCTCTGCACTGGACTCCTTGAACTGAGTGGCCCAGAACTGGACACAATACTCCAGATGCGGTCTTACCAGGGCAGAGTAGAGAGGGAGGAGACCGCCTCTAGATCTACTAACCACCTGCCTTCTAATTCACCCCAGGATGCCATTTACCTTCTTGGCCAAATGGGCACATCACTGACTCATGGTCATCCTGCTGCCCACCAGGACCCCTAGGTACCCTTCTCGGACACTGTTCTTCAACAGGACAGTCCCCAGCTTGTCCCTGGGGTCATTATTGCCCAGATGTAAATCTCCAAGTTTGCTCTGTTAATACATTAAATTTCTCCCCATCCAGAAAAATGAAGTCTGTTTACTTCATTAGATGTCCCTTGATAGTGAAGTCTTTTCTTATTGTGACCAGGATCTGTGGACTCATAAGATTCAGGTGTTAATAAGGAATATGAGGGGAAAGTGTTTGATAGTTTTTGCATTCTAAATACTGCTAAAGTCTAGAAATGAATGGTATTGCTTAGAAACATAAAAATATTAATGCTCTGACTTTTTTACAAAAATTTCTAGGTTGCCTTAGAAAAGCTAAATATATGGGAGAAAAATACTCAGACTTTACTGAAAGCTGTCTGGGGTGTATTAGGAGGAGTGTGTCCAGCAGATCGAGGGAAGTTCTTCTCCCCCTCTACTCTGCCCTGGTGAGGCCTCATCTTGAGTACTGTGTTCAGTTCTGGGCCCCCCAGTTTAGGAGGGACAAGGATCTATTGGAGAGGGTCCAGCGGAGGGCTACGAGGATGATTAGGGGACAGGAGGGCATGGCTTATGAAGAGAGGCTGAGGGACTTGGGGCTTTTTAGTCTGGAGAAGAGAAGACTTAGGGGAGATTTGATAAATGTTTATAAGTACCTGAAGGCTGGCCANTCCTATGATCCTATGATCTCTGGGACAAGAGAGTGTACGGCAACACTCACAACCACAAAGCCACCACACACACACACACTCACACCCCAGTTTCTCAAAGAGAAAGGGGGGGGTATGGCAGGAATACAGCAGAAAACATACATTTGACGGTTGTTGAAAAGTTCCTTTTCCTGATCTTCATGCAGACATCAGCACTCTGTGACATCTCTGGCATAATTCTATCTCACATAGGCTCTTCTTTGAGGCTATAGCAGTGTCAAATATAGAGAATACTACAGAATTTCAGACGCTCTCTGTTTGCCAAAGGCTTAGGAAATCAGTACTTGTGATCTCTTTCTCTCTCTTAGTAGAGGCTTTTCTCAGTCTCTCAGTGGCAGAGTATGCCAGATCTCTGCCAGTCCAGTGGAGACAAAACCAACATGGCACTGGTCATCTGGGGCTACTCCTGTTATGTCAAATAGGCTTTTCTGGGTCTCGTTCAAGGGACGAAGGCCTTAAGCAGAGCCTTTCTTTCTTCTCCCCTGTGGTCAGGCACCAATGGAGGTAGAAAGTTCAAAGCTCACCTGTCTGGCATCTTCAAAGGTGATTAAGCTGTAGAGCAGCTATGGAGAAGGTACCCTTACTTTTCAGCCCACTGTCAAGGACAGGAACGAGCTGATGCTGGCTTTCTGCATCTGAGCCCTCATCAAAAGATGAGGCCTCCTGCCAGAAGCTAGGGAGAGCTGGCATTGGCCACAGTCCAAAAGGTCCTCTCTCTCTCTACATTCGAGCTCCCATGCAAAAGAGGGCTGTGGCTACCCCCTCAGATGAGGTGCAGCCATGCTTAGGGCTCTTTTGTGTTCCACCTTTTGGTGAGAGGAAGGAGGGGAACCATTGCTTGCTCCTTTACCCCCACTCTGGGGGGGGGGGGCATGGGGGGAGCTCTCTAGAGGAGCAGAGGCAGGAGAAAAATGAAGATGGCAAAGAAGATGAAGGAAAATGAAGCAGGAGGAAGTACCTTTCCTTTTATAGACTCCTGTAGAATCCAGACACTGATGCAGGAGGTCTGCTAGAAAAGCTATCTCCAGTTTCCAAATGAAATGCTTTTTTGTCATAAAAACACCAAAACTAATGCTTGAAAAATTGGTAATTTTCAAACCAAGATGTTGTTGTAAATAAGAATGAGAGCTATGCTGTCACTAGCAGCATTAATACCTTGAGTTTTGCAGAAAAAGGTTGAGATTTCTGAAAATAAAGATTCAAATAAGCTTTGTTGATGGTTACAAAAAGCCCTGCAGACAGTGTCAAACAATATCCTGTGATAGCTAGTTCTTTTTTATTTTGAATCTGTTATTTCTTTTCTCTGTGGAGGTAAATTGTCACTTATCTGTTCTTTATTTGCAGAGCAAAAAGCTATGAAAAAACTATAGCCATATGCAATTATCTTCTGTCCTTTAAATGTTTAAACAGGGTTTCTTTTATCTTTTATTTTTAGGCAGCATTACTACCAACTTCTGTTGTAGAATTCAGTCAATCTAAAACATACACTCTAACACAAAGCAAATTTTATGGTATACTTTTCAATACCATTAAAGCTTATTTTGCTAAACTATTTTTTCTATAATTTTTTTAATTGCATCTACCAAAGTCAAGTTAGTGATTATCCCAAAAATGTTACAATGAGAGAGAAGGGAAATATTTCAGAATCAAAATTTTTTATGGAATATTTTTCTATTGGCCTGGCATTTTTGTGTCTAGATGATAGGACACCTGGGTTATGAGAACCTTAAGAATCAAGAGCTAATTTGCTGAAACTGGTGAAAATTATGATGGTGAAGTGTCCACTTTAAAATATGATTGTGTAAATTGTTAGATATTCTTATCCCTTTTAAGAAACATGCCACCACAGAACCAGCAAACCTACAGAAGGACCTCTAAATGGAAGGAATTGCTTTTACTTTTTATTCTTGATAAAAGACCTTAGTTGGCTGTCCCTTTTAGCATGAGCCATTAATTTTATGTGCAAGGAACAGAATGTCTAGTTAATTCAAGTTAAATAGTAAGAAAATAATTTTCCTTTGCAGTTATCTTTTACCCACTTCTTTTCTCAAAATGCCTCAAACCCAAGATAATGTTGCTGGGTCCCACATTTTTCTTTTTCGATTTTGATTTTTTTTCAACTTTATCCATTGTGATGTGAATGCTAATTTGTGTTCTTTAAATAAAAACCCTTTCAGCAATTGCTACAACTTTGCTTTGTGCACAAATCCGATGTCAGCAATTTTTTCAAAGGTGGCTGGTACCTTAGTATAATGAAATGCTTGCTGTGTGGTTCTGCTTTATGTGACATTGAATTGCTGGGGTATTGGCAAACCTGTCCAGTAGACACTCAGCTTGTCTTTCTCTGGTTCTAGTTCACTTACGCGAAGTCCTCTATTTTCTGTTGTCATTTGAGAATTTTCAATTCAGTGAAAACCTCCTTCTGAGACTAATTAAAAACAAACTAGAGATTTTCTTTGAAGAAAAAGAGCTATAAAGGATTGCACTGTCTCATTAGTAGTAAAGAAACACCTGTCTTCCCCACTGAGGGTTTTTTGCAGTTGATCTTACAGTACTTGCAATATTTAATGGCTGTGCATATTGCACATTGCTTTCTTGTTATTCTACATACTGGTTTGGTGGGTTGTTTTTTTTTTTTGTATGCATCATTCCATATCCATAATTACTGTTGTTGTGCTTAGGTGACAAGCAAGTGTCCACATGAGAGAAAGACAAATTTACACCTGATTACAAGCAATAAAAACAAATATGAATGGTCAGTTTTTATGGGAAAAGAAATTTTTGAAGCTCTACTTCATATTTTACTCTACCTGCATTATTCAGCATATTTGAAATGAAATCAAGCGGCAAAAAGTTTAGAGGTACTTTAAGACACAAAGCAATAAGTTTTATTCAGTAATACTTGAGTGATAAACTTGTGGAACCTGTCAAGTATGCACCAGTGTGGGGTGTAAGTTTCTGGTTATCAATCAGAACAAAGATCTTCATGCTAAATCAGTACTGAAAATACAGGAATGTTAGAAATTACCCTTGAAGTATTTAGAAAATATCCCTGGTAAATGTTCCATAGTGAACTGCTAAAACTTTACACAGTTCTCAGTGTCTCCTCTGTACTTACCCTGTTTTAAAAAGCATCTAGCAGAACTGGAAAAAGTACAGAATAAGTTTACAAAGGTGATTTTTTTTAATGGCATAATGAGATGCCAAAATTGTGGAAAAAATATGAATCCTGTAGAGAAAAAAATATTTACCACTTTCCTTATCATTACAACTAAAGCACAGGCATTAAAAACAGCAAACATTAACAAGGCAACATAATTTCTTATAAAGTATAATGCCGCTGTAAAAGTCATTTCTAGAGGATATTTCAGGTTCTTATATGTGCTAGAAAAGGCCATAGCAAATTCATGAAGAACACATTTCTCAAAAACTATTAAATATGTTGAGGAAAAAGCAACTTCTGGCCCCAGAGACCCTTAAAGCACTGGTTTACAGGAGTTTGAATGGTATGTCACTCCATACTTGCTCAGGTCTTTCAGCTTTTTGAGCTAAGTGCTGCTTTCTGAAAGAAAGTGTCTTTTTACAGAGGATCAACAAATTTTTAAACATTTCTAAATTAAACAAATACACTTTAAAACCCTGCTACCTAGCATTTTCTGATTTCTGCTATGTGAACTTTATGCCTGTATAATGGAATAAATTCCTGTGATGTCTTCTTTCCTAGCCTCTTATCTACTTTTTGTTTATGACCATGTGCCTTCTGCTTTTTTATTAATTCTTTAGGTTGGAAAAGACCTTCAAAATCATTGAGTCAGCTCACTACTCCAACTCACTTAATCATGTCCCACACAACTGTGAAACACATCCAAGGAGGTGATTCAACCACCTCCCTGGGCAGCCTGTTTCAAGGCCTGATGACCCTTTCGATAAAGAAGTTTTTCCTAATATCTAAACTAAATTTCCCTTGGTGCAACTTGAAGCCATTTCCTCCTGTCCCATCACTCATAGCTTGGGAAAAGAGACCAATCCCCACCTCTCTACAACCTCCTTTCAGGTAGTTGTAGACAGTAGTAAGGTCTTTTTCTGCAGAATAACCAGATCGAGCTCCCTCAGCCACTCCTCACAAGTTTTGCCTTCCAATCTCTTTGCCAACCTTCCCAGTCTTCTCTGTACCTGCTTCAGCATCAGAATATCTTTCTTGTATTGAGATGCCCAAAATTGAACCCAGTTTTGCAAAGTAATTACGGCAACAGCTTTTATATAGAATCATAGAATGTGTTGGGCTGGAAGGGACGTTTAAAGGTCATGTAGTCTGATCACCCTTCAGTGAGCAGGAACATCCTTTAACAAGATTAGGTTGCTCAGAGCCATATCAAGCCTAAAACTACCTAACTACCTAAAAGGATTTTGTAGAGAGGCGGACACCGATCTCTTCTCACAAGTAACTGTGACAGAATAAGAGGGAATGGTCTCAAGCTGCACCAGGGAAAGACTAGATTGGATATTAGGAAATTTTTTTTCAATGAAAGGGTAGTCAGGAATTAGAACAGGCTGTGTGGGGAGATGGTTGTGTTGCTATTCCTGGATGTGTACAAAATCTGCATGGGTGTGGTGTTAGACAGCATGGTTTAGTGGTGGATCTAGTAGTGAACTTAGTAGAGTAGGGTATATGACTCGATCATCTTAGAAGTCTTTTCCAACTGAGGTGATTGTATGAGTCACTGTGTAACAAAATGCCTGCTGATGCTGACTTGTAACGCTCAGCATAAACATTGCTGTTGTAAAAAATGAGGCTTGGTATTTGAGATTTATAAAACTAAGTTTCAGTAAGTCTAAAAATGGGTCGGAATGACTTGGAGGGATTACTGATGATTTGGACTACACAAAACTTGCTACCATGATTTAGAAATGACTGATGTTTTAAGAACCCAGCTGTATTCTTCAATATAATCTGGTGCAAACAGTTACTAAGAGTGAAAGAAAGACCATGAATTGTGCACAACTATGTCCACAACAAAGAAATAAAACTGAAGAGGAAATTGATTCTTAATTGATTCTAGCAATCTCATGTTTGCATATCGTATTTGCATCTGATCTTGTGTACAAGAAGAGCTCATCTGTCATGCTGTAATTTGATGCAACATTACCATCAAAATCTTGTTAAATTTGTGAATCTGACAAAGCAATGGCTCTTCAGGATTGGAGTAGAATTTTTTCCTCTCAACTTTTTATTGGGTTTTTAACAAATAAATTATATCTGTCAATATTCCAAGCTAAGGCCATCACTACTAAGGAGTACAGGTGAACTTCTGCAAAGGAATGAAAAGATGCTGCTGTAATACATTTGCACTGGTTAATGCTGCTGCTAACATTATTCTGCAGTGATTACCACAACAGTGAACCCACACACATGCTTCCTAACCAGCATATCCTTTTTCAGGGAAAGTGTGGGTGCATTTATCATGAAAGATACAGGGTGGTTACACTGGTTTACTGTAAAATGCTGTGACTTAGGAAATAGTATATGGAGATGCTGGTATTAGAAGTGGGAGGGAGACATGATAGCAATTCAAGAAATATATTTCCATTATAAGCTTTTTCTGCACCTAACAGGGTAGCTTCTTTAAGCTTCCTTTTCTTCCATCCCCCATCCAATGCCAAATATTAATCTTATCTTCCTGGAGTTTAGAAGCATTGACAAATACTTCTCTAACTAAGCTGATGAACCTGCACAAGACCTCCATGGAGATGCTCCTACAGGCCTGTTACACTTCCAGAGATGAGGTAAACCTGCCACTTCCCAAAAGATTTTGATGGCTCTGTGTAGCCTTGTAGCTTCCCAAGCACCATTTCTTAATTAGTCTTTCCATTCAGCTTGAGGAGTTGATGCATATTTTAATTGCAATTCTGTGTCCTAGTGCTGAACAAGCAACAAGCATTTTTGTTGTAGCTGCTTGGACTCTAATCTCCATTTTTGTTTCTTTAGAAATAACAAATGAGGTTTCTGGAAGAGCAGGAAAGGGGTATTTTTTTACGGTTTTTCTTATTTTGCCTCAAGCATTAATAGTGCATTCCTGCAGCAATGTATCTTTAGTTAAGTTCTGTGCTGTGTCTTCATATCTCTTCCCAACTCACTTTTGTTCTACAAGAAACTATTAATGAACTCTTCTTTCTGCTTTTGCCCTTTTACTGTTTTGCCACAAGATACAATGGGGTGGAGGGATGAGCTGCCATTTCTGAATAATTGAGGCAATTGAAGTGGGGAGGGGTAAAGTATTTACAGACTGAACACATAGATAATGCTGATGTCACTCACAGGAAGGGACTGGGATCTGGCTGCTGAGAATGGCAGCCCTTGGGACCACCACTACCATTCCAGCCTTACTGGACAGTGGGCTGGGGTGCGGGCTTCTCCTGAAAAGACAGTCACTGCACAGGAGGTTAAGGAGCTGAAATGCCAGATGTTAAAAAGGCCACAGCCAGAAACAGCACTTTAAAATTGTTGAACTTAAGGATGCTGCTTTGCAAATATTTCTAGGACTAGCAGTCAACTTTGCCGGAGGACTGAAGAGTCCAGTAAAGTAGAATACGGCCTGGCTGTCACACATCAATTTTCAAATTGAATTAGGCCTAAAAAGAAAATTTGCAGCAGAGACTTGACCACACTGCCCTGTGATGGCAAGTAGGTGGCAGCAGGACATACCAAAAGTACTATGGTTCGCTGTGCAGTGATGTGTAGGTCACAGTGCAGTCTCCTACGAGGAAACCTACTGGGTCACCAGGAGACAAGTGCCTGTTGGATTTGGATTAAAAAGGCAATTATAAAAAATTGTATAGTTTCTCTATGGTTTTTTGACTAGCAGAAAAGTCCCTACACAGCTAAGAATCAGTGTGGGGGGGTGAAGCAAGGGTGGTATATGTCATTGATCAATGTTATTTGGCTGTACTTTAAACTAAGATCCACGGTGCATTTAAAATATGATAAATATAATAGAGACTAGGAAAATGGAACAGTGACAGTTATTTTATTACATATACTGTAGGGCCTATTACATCTTTTCTAACTTTAGCTGCCTATACAGTAAGGAGTCTGATCCCTTCAGTGGTGGGCTGAGGTACAACAATGGTGCTTTACCAAGGAATTCTTACAGTGGGACACAATTTCAGCCAATGAATATTTGTAACAAATATGAAGTTCCACCTCAATGGCCCAGTCCTTCTGTCTGTGACTTTGGTTTTAAACACATGGTTTATCTATCCTTGGGCCTCACTGCACGCATTGTGATTTAATTGTGCAGTGCCTCTTTAAGTTTGACTTAATTTTCATGACGTGCTCCAGGCAAAGCCTTGTTGCCAAATTATGGTGCCAGATTTCTTCACCACTATTAAAAATGAGCACTGAGTACTGAAGATTTGGCTCTTGATTTACTCTTCAAAGTATCTTGGTGAATCACCAATTTACCAGTGCAAACATCAATTTTCTGACCCACACAGGCATATCAAATGTTATTTTGCTATTCCCCTGCTACTACAGTTGTCCTTTTGAACCCTTTGAAGTGCAGCCTGATTGATCAAAATTATTGCTGTTGAACAATGCTGTTTAATTAATATCCACATCAGCACTACAATCCACTTCTGCTGGAACATTACTGCAGTGTGTAAGAAAGGTATACAGGGCAGCAAAGTCTTTAAAGGCTAGTTCATGTGCCAGCTCACTTTCTGCCTTTTCACTCCCTAATTTTTTTTTCTTAGTGGAGAACATATCAAAACTCTTCAGTTTTTCAAGCAAATGTGAAACCCTCAAGAGCATAAACATAGGTTCAAAGTAGATGTTCACCATGATTGGAAAAAAGGATTTTTCTCTTCTGCAGGTTTTCTCATCCATAAATTCTAGCCACCAGAACTTTTTTTCCTCTGCCATTGACAAATAAATCCCCCTGCTTAATGATGTTATTATCCCATGACTCAGCAATAGTTGTGCTATCGTACCTCAGTATTGTCTTTAACATTGACTGCTTACTCTTCAGCATAAAATTTGAGTGATGCTGGTAAGGTCAGCTCTTCCTAAATGAACAGGCGATTATTACAGATCTAGGACTCTCTATCGATGGGACAAGAGAAAGGATTGTTTTAACATCCTTGTGAAGGGTTTCCTCAACTTATGGGTGCCTTGCAAGGTAGTGGAAGTCTGTAGCACTAAATGGTCGCACATTCATGTCAGAACATGGAATACATTTTCTAAAGTGCAGATTTAAAAGAGCTGCAGTCAGTAACACCAATAAATAATTCTGCAGTATTCAGACAATGATAAAGTGTGCTCTGGGTTTTACTGCAGTATCTCTCACACAGATCACACTCAAATGGGACAACTGATTATTGATGCCAGGACAATGCAGTTATGCAATAATGCAGTTCAGGAAGGAAAAAAACTCCCCCAAACTGCTGTCAGATTCAATAGAGGTTAGATAACTGCATGGTTAATGAAATTTGATCTTTTCATGGGAAAGTTATGACTGACGAAGCTTTAGAAGAAACAAAATCTTTTTTTTTTCCACACTTTGGTGTGAATACTTGATTATAATTTAATTCCAAATATCTTTGTAAATCATTATACTTGAACACTTACAAGTTTTTGGTTTTAATGTTTGCAAGTTCACCACTATTAATTTGAATCCACTCTTGCACACTGGGAATCGGTTTAGATTGCCTATTAAAATAATAAAAGACTTCCTAAAGAAACAAGCAACTAGTAAATTCTACTGTGTGAATTTAGAAGTTGTTATGATATGGGAATGGAAAGCTATAGAAAAAAAATGTAGCTTATTAGCATTCCAGTAATATCCATAGCTGTATTCCGTAAGGTATGAAATTCTGGTTTGATCTGCCCTAAAATAAACTCAAAAATGATGTGCAATTGGTCTTAATGTGTGAAGATAACTAGTCTGTGAAAAGGGACACAAAATCTCTCATTAGTTATGGAAATTATATTGGCAAAGTAGAAAAATACAGCTGATGTATCTTTGAGACTAAGGAGACACAAGATTCTCAGATACTTTTGGAAATAATTTCTAAACTTTACTCTGAAAGTCCAAAATTATTCTTAGATTCTAAGATTTCTTTGATATAAAAATAAACCAACAAGCTAACAAAAAACACAGAACAGCTTATTGTGAGAAGGGGTATAATCCTAAGAGTTATGTAAAATATTATTTGAAAATGGTATCTGCAATTTTAGTAATAACTATGAATAAAACCATTATTTTCTTTAAAGATTTTTTCTTTAGTTCTAAAAATGTAGACTCTAAGGAAAGGCAAAAATGCTGTTCACCATGGATACATCATAAAAAATATAATGGGTAAGTTATGAGGTTGCAGTGTGAATAGAAGTAGTGGTTCTGAATGATAAAGAAACACAAACACATATGGAAGTAAGTGATTCAATTCAAAATATGTGAGCTTTTGACCCGGAGCATCTAGTTTACTCCTTTGCAACCACCTCCTTATTTGAATAATGCAGGCTATCAAAGAAAAGTCATTAGTAAATAACACTGGCCAAATGCAAACAAATGCTTCCTAATGCTGCTTGATGTGCATTTTTAAGAGATTAGAGTGCTTCCAGAATTGTAGGAAAATCTGAATTTTTGGTTAGGCAACAAACAAAAATCTCAAAATGGTATGTGGCGTTCAGGAAGGCAAATCAAAACCAGAATGTGTCTTAGGTGGGGTCAAAATCTAAATGGGTTTTAACTTTCCAAAAAAGCAAGCACTTTGGAATGTGGATCAGCTGGCAGGATTTTAATATAATTGCTGGGCTTTGAAATGTAAGGAGTGCAGATAAACAGTCCTGGAGTCTGACTTATTTTGTGTTAACACATTCATGCATTCATGGGAAGTTTTTCCACCTCACCAGTTCCCTGTAGTTATTTCAATATGTGAGCCTGTAGTTACATGACTCTTGTATGGAAAGATCTTTCCCAGGTTCTTTCTATGATAACACCTTACTGGTTATGAAACTATTTATTAACAGTTTGCTTCACATGAAACTGACTGCTGACTATGAATTCAACAGAGCATGTTTGCAAATTGCTGCTTACATCTATTCATTTAGTCCCCAGACAAATCCTGATCCAGAGCTGAGTCTCCTATGCAATACAAATAAGTAAGAATGAATGCTTTCCTTCTTCTGTTCTGTATATAAATATGCCATTGAAGACAATGTTACAGAACTAAGTGCAATCATTATCATTTGAGTGGAAGTCCAAAAGACATTAGGAAGATTTTAATAACTTTTCTTACAATATAGTTACTGAGCAGTGGATTGTTAAAGACTCTGTATATTCATACAATAAAAGGGAAAATTAGGGCACTAAACCAAACCAGAAAACCACAAAGTTTTGGTAATTTGGGGAAATGAAGCAAAATTGTTATTTTTGTCAAGGAAATGCTCTCAAAATCCAGGTATCTGAGTATTGACTTGGTCTGGGACCATAAACTAATGTGTCCAGGTAATCATGCAAGAAACTGGCTGAGATAACAAACATGGAAATATGAAATGCATATCAAAGCAAAACTTGCTTTGGTTAAGTTAGTAAATGATCCGAGAATAACCAGTTTGCATTTTAGATGATGTTCATGACAAAGAAGCTGAACATGGAAGGTACAGATCTCGTTTGCATTTACACACCATTTATGATGGAAAGTGAAAACTAGCAATCCAATGATTTATGCGCTAAGTATCCAATCCAATAATAAGTCAAGAACAAGATAATCTTTTAAGAAAGTACTAAAATGACAAGCTAGGCTTTAAAGTCTTTAGGTCTCTGTGGGGAAGTGCTTCCAGTAATTTCTGTATCAAGGCTACTTACAGCAAATTAGTTGGAAAAAGGTTTCTGTATTGGTAACCTAAGATAAGAAATGTATCTTTAAAAAAAATAGATTTCATATCTTCTAGAAAATATATAGAATGAATAAACTGGTTGAAATCATGGTGAGAACCATGATTGAATTAAATCCTGAGGTTCTTAAAGTGACTTACTGTTAGGCTTGTCTGGCTAGTGAGCTTTCAAGTGAGAAAAGTCAGTTATATTCTAATCAGCTGTGTCAGTTTAGGAGCTAAGTGGGTTGGTGTGTTGACTGTGTTGCTGTTGTACAGGGGAAGCCACAGGTTATTACAAATCATTACACAGGCCCTTGACAGTGACCAATACTTCTTGCCTTATGATTTTGTAACCTACACCTAGAAAATAACACAGTAGCTTCTTGTTGGGTAGTAAATGATCATCAGTGAAGGAACTTGTGATCCTCCTGGGAAACAGGTAAGGGAGGGTTCATAGTCAGGTTCCCAAACAGAAATCAGCTTACTTCTAGATAAGAAAATTTAATATGGAAAAGGCGTTCAACCTGCTCTAGTGATGGGGTTGGACTAGATCATCTCCAGAGGTCCCTATCAACCCCTATCATCCTAGGTGAAAAAAATGCCTGTTTGGATCTGGGAGACTGGGTCAAATGCAGAAGAGGCATTAAATATGAAATGAATATACATACTGAAGTGGCATAAAATACAGTGAAAGTATGATATGAATTACAGCATGCACTTGCATCATTAGAGGAATGTGCTAAGATTTAAGATCTCTAGGTTCTAGACAAGTAGCTTGATTTTCTGTACACCAAAGTTTTTCTGAAGCTGAAACACTCAAGAGTGTCTAAGTCACAGAGCAGGATATTTATTCTGCTTGAAGTCCAGAAAAATTTTAAAGTTTTAAACCAATGATAATTTTGGGGTGAGTGGTGTGGAGGTGGTGTCTTTCAACCAATTGGCATGTCCATGACATAAAGTTTACATATTAATCGCTTCAAGAAGCTCTTATGGACTATTTTATAATGAAGACATAGACTACAAGATTGTAATGCTCTCCATAATTCTACAAATGCCTGTTATTCCCATTGAATGCTTTTCTTCTAGAGTAGTGTTTTTGTAACTTTGATTCTTAACTTGCCAAAGACATTTCAGAATCCATATATTATATGCAAAAGGGACATTATTCTCTGCTATTTATTCTGTGAACAGTTTGATAGAGATTAGTGAACAACTCACATGGAAAATACATAGAAATTTTACTGAAGTCAAAGGAATGCAAATAATTCTCATTTGTGTTTTGCTCATCTGTATTTAAATTTACTCTAATGAAAAATGAAAATGTGACTAGTGGGCTGTGAAAGTTATGCAAAGAGTATTTCAAACCCATGAATTAAGTTATGCACTAAGAAGATCCACATGAAAAAGCTCCCTTCAGGTTCACTGGGGAATACGGAATACAGAATACTCCTTGCTTGGGAAACAGCCTAACTTGATAGAATAAAGAAATGAAAAGCAATTCTTCAAGCAAAATAAACTGGAATAGTGATTCAGACTAAGATAGCAATAACAAGCCTTAGAAAGATTCATGGAGAAAAATTATAATCCAGATGTTAGAGAGGAATTGGAATGTACAGATGCAGAACTTGTCTGGCCATGGAGTGGACGTGGGAATGAATTCTCTACAGTGAGAACGAGACTTTTAATATGTCTTTTCTCCATTATGAGCTACTGGTAAAACAATTTAGAAAGCTGTGCATGTGTATAATGGCAGCACAACTGGTATTTTAGTGCAATGCCAGGACTAGGGTACGAGACAATGGAATGGTCTCACAATGGGGTAACTCAATAGGGGAAAATACAGCGGGTCTCCAGAGGTTCAAGGATGATTTGCTAATGTTTTGCAACATACCAAATATAATAGGCCTATGGAATTATGTATATTTCAAACATGTCCTCCATGTTAGTAATTTCTAAGTGTCAAAGTATTTTCACATGAGATTGTCAAGTCTCTAAACATACTCAGATTTATAGTTGATGTTTGGTATCCCCATGAAGATGAGCTGATACCTTTTTTTTAGGATTGCTCTCTAGAGGATGGAGTGACTACATTTCAACTGCTGTGAATAACACTAAACCAGCTTTTAAAGTAAAAGCAAAACTGGATTAATTTTACCCTAGTGAAAAATTACTGAAGCAGTTAATGTTCAGAGGCTGTGATACAGAGGAATAAATAAACACAACTTTTTGGCAGCTTGTAGCTTTTATTGTAATATGTTTCCTCAGTACCTTTGCACTACCTGATTGTCAAATTAAGATAATCTTATATAGAGATCCCACGGAATTCCTCACCAATGCAAAAGGAGCTGGTTATCATCTAATTAATACATTAACAAAAGTACTTACACAATGAAAGTATTGCTTTGCTTGGAGAGGTTTGAATATTATTTGTAACACATCTGAGTCTACAGCAAGTTACATATAGGTACGATTTACAAAATTTTGACTTTAAAGCTCTTTTATTATTGCAAGATATAACTGAGCATGGTGCATACAGGTCACTTGAAGGTGTTCACAGATTCTAGTCCAATCAACAGACTAGCTAATTTTATGATGCCAGTGTATTAGTTACATTATTTGCTAGGACTAGAGCTATGGCAGTAATAAAAAGTCACTGTCGCACCATTCTGATAGTGAAACCAACATTTTATTAACATTTAAAATGGGAAAGGATCTCCTTGACCAGAAAGTTGTCCATAACAAATACTAATATATTCTGTCTTCTACCTTGCACTACTGGTTTTGGAGCTTGGGATAGTGTGTTTGACTGACAACTGAGCCATAATAAGATCCAATAAAAAAAAAAAACCAGACGATGTAAATGGAATAAACTGATAATATTTTTAACACAATTATAAAAATTACTGCATATGACACTTCTTTTGTGCTTTCTTCCAGACTTTTCACAAGATAGCAAAAAATGTATTATTTTGGTAAGAACCACTATTACTGTTTCATTAATTGAACTCTAAGCATTTTATTTCAAAAGAACATTGCATCAGCTAAAGAATTTTCTTTCTTTGTCAATACTATATAGAGAAGTTTTGAAAGCAGAAAAAAAAATCTGGCTGTGTGGTCTCATAAAGACTGCGCTGATATACTGCTTTATTTTAATTCATTTATTACACTAGGAGTCATTACTTAGGTCGTAAAACCATTGCTGATATTAACCTCTTTCATTATCTCTGTTATATTTATACTCTCCTTATGTGTGCCCAGTACCTCTGACCAGTCCCATCCCCTTTCTACACACCATGGTGATACCTATCAGGTTATTAAGGTTAAATTCCTTTATTAATCAGAAAGTTAATTTCCATTTAGAAGGTATAACATGTATTGCTATAACATAAAGTAATTTATCTTTAAAGGATGTCATCCATCATTGTTAGCTCTCTGGCAACTCATACTACCAGCTATAAAGAATAAAACTGCTCTAATAGAAGATATGGAACAATCCAGTATAGTAAACTTCAAATCATAGAATGGCTTGGGTTGGAATAGACCTTTAAAGGTCTTCTCACTCCAATGCCCCTGTAATAAGCAAGGACATATTCCACTAGACTGAGTAACCCAGAGCCCCAGTGCAACCTGACCTTGAATATTTCCAAGGATGAGACTTATACCAGCCTTCTGGGCAACCTGTTCCAATGTTTCACTATCCTCACTGGAAAAGAAAATAAATTCTTTCTTATTATTCCTTCCTTATTCTATGTATTCCTCACCCCTGTAGATATCCAGGTCATGATGGAATTGGTAGAGGCTTTTGGTGGATGTGCCAGCCTCAATGAGGTCTGGAGTACTCCTTTTAGGGATTTTAGGAACACTGTCATTTCTGTCATCTAAGTGTTCAGTACCATGTATCTTTTCCTGAGCTTATAACATCATTTAGAGCCAGACTGATTGCAGCATAGTAATGAAAATTGGATCATAGAATCCCTTGAAATTTGGTTCAAGCTATACAAGAAACTCTAACTGCTTGTTACAAGTTGTTTTAAAGGAGGAATGCTTGAAAACCTCTGAATCACTGAGGGAGGCTGAGGGATCAAAGGGGGTGAAAAACAAGCCTTAGACACCTTCTGAGGGAACTGGATATGAGGGTAAGACCCCTGATTGAAGTGCAATTTATGCTTCTGGGAGAGAGAAGCACAGTATGGGAATATCCAAGAGTTAATAACTCCATGGCTGAGTGCTTCAGAGTGCCCCCCCCCCCCCCCACTGCCATTTGCCTTTCCAAGGAGGAGGGAGGTGTCGGGGGGAGAGTCTGTATCTAACTGGTTTGGCTTTCAGGAAACTGAATGACCTAGCATTGGCAGGGAACCCTCTCTCTGAGGACATGGCCCAAGAAAACCTGATACCAAAATAGTACTGACCTTTTTGGTAGATACAGGTGCAACATTTTCAGTTATAAATCTGTAAGATGAAGAGTTTGTAACAGTAAAGGGAGCCACTGGCCAGAGCTAACAAGCATGTTTCTTAAAGCCTTTGGATTTTAAACTGGGAAGACAAATTGGAGTATACAATTTCCTCTATATGCCAAATTCCCTGAAGCTGTTGTTGGGCAGGAATCTTCTAGAAAATGGGAAAATTGAAATGACAGTGAATGAACACCAATTAATTGAAATATGTCTAGCATTAATAGATGTTTCAAAGGAAATGAATGTCCCTGAAGATTTGAATCAGGTTTATCCAGGAACATGGATCTCAGTATTTTCAGGAAGGGTAAAGACAGCTTGCCAATAGAGACAGCCCAGACAGCCAGAAATTAT
This sequence comes from Upupa epops, assembly GCA_013397515.1. NCBI lineage: Eukaryota > Metazoa > Chordata > Aves > Bucerotiformes > Upupidae > Upupa > Upupa epops. Next base: position 10,342 of record VZRI01006720.1, on the reverse strand, counting down.
TTGCTTTTGAATGGGAGGACCCAGGTACAGGAAGAAAGACTCATTTAACTTGGACAGTGTTGCCACAAGAATTTAAGAATAGTCCTACCCTATTTGGAAGCCAACTAGCTTAAGGACATGGACAGTAGAAAAGGCCCCACAGGACTGGGGTAACTTTGCAGTAAGTGGATGATCTGTAAATACCTGCAGAAACAAGATCACAGTGCACTGAATAGAAAATTAGCTTGCTGAATTTTCTTTAGATTAAATGGCTATTGAGTCTCTTTGTAGAAATCTCAAGTAGCTCAAAAGCAGGTGACCTACCTCAGCTATGACATAACCACCAGTCAGAAGACACTAGGAAGAGAGAGGAAAGAAGCTAAACTCCTCAACCATGAATGATCAAAGTGCTTCAAACCTTCCTGGGAACGATGGGATGGCATCACCTGTGGATTTACAACTATGGCCTTTTGTGGAGAAACTTGAGGACAGTTACCCTTGACTGCCTGCAAACCAACAAAGTAGTGTATTCCAGTAGACCTGACCTAAAAGAAGAGCCCTTGGTGACACCGAGGAGTCCTGGAACATGGACGGGAGTAGCTTCATCAGGAGGAGAGGTATGCAGTCACTACAACGGACAAGGTAATTGAATCCAGGGCTCTTGCCCCGAACACTTCTTGCAAAAGGCATAAATAATCACTCACACAACAGCTTTAGATCTGGACAAGGGAAAGAGAGTCAATATTTGGACAGATTCAAAATAGGCTTTCAGAATGGTTCATGCTCATGGAACAGTTGGAACAGAGAGAAGACTTTTGTCAACTCAAGGAAAGCATATAAGACATGCAGAGGAAATCCTGAAACTTGTTGATGCTATGCAGCTACCAGACAAGTTGGCCATTATGCATTGCAGAGCCCACCACAAGATGACAAATTACCAAGACACTGGAAACTCAATGGCAGATCTAAAGGCTAAAAGAGTGGTTGAGGAGGGCTCAGTGGGTGTACAATCCTTGATTCCTGATGGTAACATGCAAACAGAAGGTATGGAGGGGCATTCCTCCATACAAGCACTCCATCCCTCCTGCAAGCACTACTGAGACAGGAGAATAGTGAAGAGATGATTTGGTACAATCAGTATGGCTTCACCAAGGGCAAATCCTGCCCGACAAACCTGGTGATAATTTATGAATGGCTCACTACATTAATGGATGAGGGGCGAGCCACTGATGGCATTTACCTGGACCTGAGCAAAGCCTATGACACTGTCCTGCACCACATTATGGTCTCCAAACAGGTGGAACATGGGCTTGATGGGTGGACCACTAGATGGGGAAAGAACTGGCTTGATGGCCGCAGCCAAAGAGTGGCTGTCAATGGGTCCATGTCCAAGTGGAGGCCAGTGACAAGCAGAGTCCCTCAGGGATCTGTCCTGGGACCAGTCTT
>VZRI01006719.1:196417-267954 GCA_013397515.1 Upupa epops | reverse complement strand
CTCTTCAATTTATGCAGCATCTCCTCATTTAATCACACAGGTCTTCTAGCTCCCTTTCTTGACTTCTTTTCTGTCAGGATGCACTTGTGGTGTGCTTCAAAGAAGTGGTCTTTGAATGATGACCAGCTATCTTGAGCCCCTTTACCTGCCAGTACCTTGTCTCATGGGATTTCCACTAGCAAATGCTTGAAAGGGCCAAAGTTGGCCCTCCTGAAGTCCAGGGTTGTGATGCTGCTAGGTATTCTGTTCCTACCACACAAGACCCTGAACTCCACCAGCTCATGGTCACTACAACCAGGGCTGCCCTCAACCTTCACTGCTTAACCAGACCCTCCTTGAGTCTGACAAATGTTGGCTGTAAATCTCTCAGGTGGGAATACACAAGATTTTGAAGGGGTTTGAGGATTATCCAGGACAGTGCTTGAAGCCACTGTCCATTGCATCCAAGTCCTGCACATATGTTGTCCTTATCAGCACCAGGGTAAGGGGGTCCCCAGTTCCTGCTCAGACAGCAAGAGGGTCTGTCCCTGTCTTCTCACCTCCTTAGGCCATGGTGTGTCAGATTTGGATCTCAGTGCCCCTGCTTCCACACAGATCATATTTTCTATCCCTGCATGGTGGTGCCAGCCAACAGAATGCCAAGGGGTATCTGAGATGCTCAGGAGAGCCAAGGCTCTGTGCACCAGGAGTTCTAGCTCAGAGCAAATATCTGCATTTACTGCAGATTTACTACAGGGTGAAGGATGAATCATGCAGGGCAGCATCCCTGTCCCAGAGACATCTCACTGTGGGAGTGTGGGGACATCATCACTCTTTGCCTGAGGTCCTGGTCTTTCCAGACCAGGTTCAAATTTTCTTAGAAACATGAGTGATGGAACCTGCACCTGTAGCTGCTGCTGATGTGCTGCTGTTTCCCTGAAAACAGTTGGGTTTCTGGCTCTGCTCTGCCCTGTGCCAGTCCCTGTAGACCCAGGCCAGGCTACTCCTCAGGATCCATGCCAGAATGGCTGTGGACATCAAGTTTCTGCAGTAGGATCAAGGGCAGCTGGTGGTGATGGGGGAGCAGATCCTGCACTAGGTCTTTGAAAGTTACTCTTGGGGGTTGGCAGGTGGAAATCAAAACACAGAGTTTTACAGGGAGGAAAAAAACCTAAAGGAATGGAAATGAAATAGCACACATAGCAAGGGAGTGATGGTCCACAGAGGCCTTGTGAAAACAAACAGCAAGAGAAGCACAGCAAGCTCTGGAGACGGGGAGCAGCTGCCTGGCTCTGACAGCCCATACCACAGCAAAGCCACGAAGGCTGCCAGACCATGGGGAAGTGGGGTGTCCCCACACTCTCACTCACCTCCTCTGTCAGCAAGATGCCCTGGAAGCTGCCAAAAGTTGCTGTGCTGGGGAAATATCCTGCCTTGCAAAGACAGGGCTTGCAGGGCCTGTTTTTACCTCTTTATTTCTTCAGTCTTATGCAGCACACCCACACTATCTTTGCAAAAGCTTGGCTTGCTTTTGCCCCCACCACGGAGTCCCCTCAGTGGCTTTAGGTGCCCAGGGTCACGTTGCAAATTGTATTGCAAAAAGAGAACATTCTAGAACACAACTGGACCTGCTATCAAGCCCCAGGACCCCTCTTTTGTCTGCATCCTCTGAATGGAGGTGTCGAGTGTGTCTGGGGGCAGTGGTGATAGCACTGAGATCTTGGCAGTCAGAATCACGGAATGTCTTGGGTTCAAAGAGACCTTTAAAACCATCAAGTTAGAGCACTTCATCTCCCCGCTCAAAATGTTGCGGTGATGAATGGCTGGCAGTGTCAGCAGAGCACCCAGCATAGTATCCTCTCTGAAGGCAGCTCCTGTATCTCCTCACCAACATCTCCTCTGGGCTCATCACTATAGAAACTGAGTGCTGCTCACTCGTCCCCTAATTCATCCTCAGCACAGCCCGCCAGCACTGCTGATACAATTATCCCAGCCACAGATGGGGACAAAGCAAAGAGCTCCAGAGCTGCAGCTAATTCTGAGTGCCTGCTTTGAAATGCCTCAGCCAGGCAGCTTCACAACATTAGGGGCCATTTATTCTTGTGTCATTAATTACAGAGCTTTGTTCCTCACCAGTGGCCATGCCACAGTCTGTGTGGGGGTAGGGCAGGGACTGTCCCTGCCACCCAATCACTCTGCCTGACCTGCCTCTGCTAATCGTCTCCTGCAGGGCCAAAGAGATCAAGACTAAGCTGGGCACACTGCTACAGAAGCCGGACTCAGTCATTGAGTTCATCACCCCCTACCCAGAGAAGCCGGAGAAGCCACACAAGGTCCAGAAGTGAGTACCATGGTGGTGCCTGTCCCCAGTTGGGGGTTATGGCCGTGAGACTTTTTGGGATGTTGTGGGTGGGCACAGAAGCCTTTACATGGCAGGCAGTTGGTTGCAGGCTCTTGGTGACCTGCTGGCTAGGTGCAGGCTCAGAGAGTTATGTCAGGGCAGCATGGGATGTGTCAGCCAATACAGGTTTATGGAAACAAGATTTTTCACAGAAACTCAATTTGCTTTTGATGAGGTTTTTTGTTATTCGATAAAGGTTTTGCCAGAAGCATACAGCACTTGGACTGCTCTGAGTCATCAGCCCCAGTCCACAAGTGCCAGCCTTGCCCACACTGCTGGCTTCAGGGCAGCACCATGCCCCTGAGCTGGGTGCGTGATACCATGGTGCCTTGCCTGGCTCTTGGCCCCTTGTCACCTTACTGCCTCTATCCCAAGCCTCTGCTCTCCAATGACAAAGCAAATCAGAGAGGCTGATAGATTGTGCTGCAGGATTAGCAGTTCAAAGGAGGCAATAATAAACCTTGAAGATAAATGTTGGCTTAAATCCCAAAGCAGAGTGGATTCCCGGGTGTAGGGTGATGGTCTCACCTGGGTTACCTCCAGCCTGGGCTCAGGCAGCTGAGCCAGGTGCCTGAGCTGCTGCCATGACCCCACTTGTTCCACCCCTTAGTCCTACAGCCATTGGATATGTGTGACTGTTCTGCCAGGGAGCTTTTTTCCCCTGCCCCTAGTTGGGTGCTGGAGGTCTGACAATACCCAGACTAGCTAGTGGTAGGAGAGGCTGACTGGCCCAGCCAGCCCTGCTCATGGCAGCAGGTTCAAGAGCTCATCCTGAAGGGCTTGATGGGCCACGTTGTGACAAAATGCAGAAGAGGTGCATGGCCACACTTCACGGATCCTAACTTCTATCTATACTTAAAATCACCGGTTTTTCTTTTACACCAGACCCCTCTTCATGTTCCCCTTTGGCCTCAGGCAATTTTACTCTAAACAAATTTCATAGTGGTAAACCTCCAGTAAGGGGCTGCTAAAACCTCCAGACAGTCTGAAGCAAACCCAAACAACGACCCCAACATACAGAGAGATGCAGAAACTTTGATGGCCACAGTGCATGGGTACATTTCCCCTTGGAGCAGGTGGGGCTGGCAGAGGATTGACTGATAGCTATTGTGCCCAGATACCTCTTACCTCTGTGAAGGAGACACATTTGTCTCAACTAGCCATCCCTGCAGAAAGCTAAAGGACATCTTCCCTCTGCACTGGCTGAAGGAGTTGTTTTCTCCTACGCTGCCTCAACATCACTCACCCATCAGTGCCTCACTCACACACTTAATGTCATCCCCAGGACATTCAGTTAATGGGAAAGTGAATTTGGTATTTTCCAGGAAATCTGGTTTGTCTTGGGTTGCTGCAGTGATGCTCCTTGCGAGGAGGTACCTGGTAGGAACACATGGCAGGGAGGACTATTCACCCTTGTCAGCATGTGCAAATGAAGTTTAATGTCCAGGCAGTGGATGATCAGAGTCAACATCATGGCCATCAGTGCTGGGTGCTGGTGCTTTGATAATAAGAGCTGGATGCCCAGCCTGAGCAAGCCTTGTGTTTCTGTCATTCTCTACTCCCTGCTGGAGCTGCTGGGCAAGGTGACTGTTAAAGAGAACCTGCCCTTTTCCCAGCCCTCCTCCTGAATCACCAAGACTTCCAGGATCCACTGGCTGTCTCCCTGAGGAAGCAAAACAATCTGGAACACATGTGGCCCATGGGGAGCAGCAAAGGTCTGCAATGCCCATGGTGTGGGGCTCTCCCTGCACCTCCAGCACCAGCTGGCAACAAAGCAGGAGCTTGGGATAGCTCAGTCACACTCCTCGGGGTTTAAAACAACCCCAAACCACAAAAACACAAACTAAAACCCCATCAAAGCCCTTGAGTTACATTACAAACATTTAATTTAAACCAAAGCACAGAACAGGAGAGAAAGCCACGGACATGAAAACCACCAAAGGTTTTCACTGGGGAGGAAGCCAAGGTCAATGTCCTGCCCCCCATGGGGCATGGGAATGGAACTGAGGATGCTGACCTCAGCCAGAGCAGCCTAGGACTGCTCTGGCCTTTTGCACCCCTCCAGCAGGGAGCTTCTTTCTCCACCCCCAGAGGGAACACAGCGCTGCTACCCAGGCACACGGCACATGGGGGACCACAGCTGCAGAAGCGTCATGGTTTGCAGTTCAGCCCTATCTCTGCTCAGACACAAGGGATTCACCATCAAGTCCCATCTTCACTTTTCCCAGCACTTGGCACTCTCCAGGAGGAGGCTATTTGTGCCTCAGTGCAGTGGCATCCCTAGTGCTTGGCTATCATCCCACTGTGCAGCTGCCTCCACAGCTCATTACTGCATTTCTCCCCATTTTAAAATGAATTTAACAAAATGGCACCCAGACCAGGGCTGTGGCATAAGCATGGATCATCTGGGCTTTCTTTACTCCCTTCAGGCCAACACCAGAGGAGGCTCTGCAGTGGCGTGATTCCCTGGAGAAGCTCCTGCAAAACCCGTGTAAGTTCACATCCTGCTGTGGTCACATATCCCCATCCCATAGCCCTTCCTCGGTGTTCAGGAAGGTGTTTGCCTCCCTGGAACTAGCAGCGCTTAGTGAGGGCTTGGTCCCCTCTTACCCCACCAGATGGGCTTGCCAGCTTCCGCAGCTTCCTGCGCTCTGAGTTCAGTGAGGAGAATGCTGAGTTTTGGGTGGCCTGTGAGGACTACAAGAAAACCAAGTCCCCCATGAAGATAGCAGAGAAGGCCAAGAAGATATATGAAGAGTTCATCCAGACTGAGGCACCCAAAGAGGTCAGTGTTCACAGGGCGGTAGATAGTACTGGGAGGGATGAGGCTGCTGCTGCAGTGGTGTCAATGCCAAAGGATAGCAGTGTCTGCAGAGCACCTCATACTGTAACTGAAGGGCTTGGAGGGATCTACCTTCACCAAGGGGCTGCTTCATCCACACTTTTCAGAGCCCTGGTGCCTCTGTTTGCATGGTCAGCTTCTGCCTCCTGCTACAGGACCTTCCAGCTCATCCCTGGCCCTCTTTCATCACAGAGGGCTTCCATTAATCACCAGGGATGACAATTGGTGGTAACCTTCTGAGATTAGCTTTGCTACAGGATAGACTTTATCCTTACAATTTGCTACCACTAACCCCCTCAAATCAGTGAACCTGCTTTAGTACCTCCACATAATCTTTGCATGGTTGTTGATTGGAAGGAGCTGGTCAGAGGGCAGGGTCCCCACCCCTCTTACGCTCCCATCACAGGTGAACATCGACCACTTCACCAAGGCTGTGACCATGAAGAACCTAGTGGAGCCATCACCAAGCAGCTTTGACATGGCCCAGAAGAGGATTTTTGCCCTGATGGAGAAAGACTCCCTGCCCAGATATGTGCGGTCAGAGTTTTATCAGGAGTTAATCAAGTAGCAATGTGGTAGGGCTGTGCAAGGCATTTCCCACGGGCCATCCCACTGCTTCTGTCTCAACACCTGCCCCTTCTCCTGCAGCTGCTTTGCTTTCTTCATACCACCCTAGAAAAGCATCCAGGGGTATTGCTAAACACTTCCCTGTGCTTTGGACTGTCACATGTCCCAGTGTTTCCTCTTTACCATCTCTTACCACCCTCACAAAAGACCAATTAGCAGAAATCCTGGTGATACTCCTAGGGTTTGGGACCCAGAAGGGCAGCTGGAGGATCTCCAGCCCTGTGGTGATCAGGAGTCACTTGGTCAGCCAGTGCATCTCTGGTGCTGTGGAGCCTGGCTATAGGTGGAGACTCTGAGGTGCCAGCTCTGCTCAGTTAGGAGCTGACAGCTTTTCTTCCAGTTTTGTCCATATCGCTAGTTTGGTCCAGGCTCACTCCCTCCCCCTGGCTTCCCAGGGTGCTGCTGAGGCTGCACAAGGTGCCACACAGATCCTCCCCAACCCAGGGAAGTCCAGCACACTGGCAGTCCTGGGGTGCAGGGAGATTGGCATCACCTCATCTTTGGAAGGTAGCCCATCAGCAGGCACAGAGGTGATGGCAAAGCAGGAATGGCCAGGATGGCTCTGTGTCTGTGTGCCACCAAGTGTATCTGGCAAGCATAAGGAGTGAACAGAGCAAGTCCTCAGCACTATGACCCCAGTGACTCCCCTTGCAGTCAGCTGGAAGACAGCCTGTTTGCTGTATGCTACAGGCAGTAGAGAGGATAGGAGATCTGTTTGTTCAAAACACCGGGACTGTTTAGCAACCCAGACCTCCCACTTGCTCCAAGCCTTTGCATGGCATACCAAGCTTGCATCCTGTGCCCACAGCCCTAGTGACTCCGCACAGACCTCAGCAGAGCTGGTGGCTAGTGCTGTGCTTGGATTGCAGCTTCAGGTGCTGCTGTGGCAATGTCTTGCTCCAGCAGCCTCTCCCCACAGTAGGCATGCCAAGGCAATATTTCTGCACAAACCCAATTGAAGGGCATCGGCTAGAGGAGGGAGGAAAATCACATAAAAATCACATCAAAACCCCCCATCCCTGCAATTGCAACTGTTTAGAACCTGTTAAAAAACCCAACCCAGACCAAACCTCCCAATACCAAACTCAACCACAAACTGACATTGGAAGTATGAGAAATAAACCCCTGGCTTCTCGAACAGATGACAAACTCTGCTGAGTTTATGTGGCCGGCATCTCTCTCCTGCCTCCTCACGCCTTCGCAGGACATGTTTCCATAGGGTTGTCCCTTCAAAAGACTGGTTCTATTTGAATAGTTCAAAGCCAGCCTGCTGTTATCTACCAGAAGGAATCCCACCCGAGGATGGGGCAAGAGCACGTGTGAAAAGTGGATGGGGGTCTCATTTCAGCCTCCAGGTGAACAATGAATCTCCTCTCTGTGGGGTCTGGATGTTTCATCCCACTGAGAGTTGCCTGCTGCAGCATCCTCAGGGCCATGGCTTAGCAAGAGCTGCCTCAGCTGCCAACCAGACAGCTATGGGCAAAACAACAAGCGACTGTGACTCCCAGCCAGCATCCCAGACCAGCCACCCCTGCTCGGGCTGCTGAACCTCTACTGCAAGTCATGAGACTCCATCCCAAACGCAATAACATAAACAGCAGCTTTGCCAGCCTCATCAGGACTTTCAAAATCTGATCAAAACCCCACCAGCCCCAAATATTTACACGTTGTCACTATGGTGATGAAGAAAAATACATCCCGAGCTGCAGGAAGCGAGCTCTGTTTTCAGCAGGGGTAGGATGGACGGAGGCCATCACAAACGTGACTTTTTTTTTAACTCTAGAGCAAAAGGCCTGGGAAAGTTGGTGTTGAAGGGCCAGAGCTGATGCCCACACAACATTCCTGGGGTGAGCAGAGGGGCTGCTTTGGGTGACTTTAGAGAGCCCAAGGGAACCGATGCATGGCAGAAGAGTCCTGCTGGGAGGGCACAGGATCCCCTGGCAGCACCCACTGCCCAGAGCTGGTGGGCAACAAAGGGGGAGGCATTAGCAAGGCTGGGCTGGGCGTGGAAGGGGGCTTGGCCAGCCCTTCTCCCACTGCCTCTGCCTGGTGGCACTCCCAGTCCCTATGAACTGGTGTAAAGACAAGCAGATCCAGCATGTCCAAGCTCCTCCTTACAGAGTGGCTCCTAGAAATGCAAACCCAGGCAGGCTTCCCTGCAGAAATACCCAGAACTTCCATTTTCACTTAATCCCTGGCAGCTCTTTCCAGATACTCTTACATGTTCCACAGTTCAGTGCCAACACTGGGATGCTGCTGGGGGCTGGCTTGCTGCATGCCATCAAAACCTGGGATGTTGCTGGCTGCAAGAGCAATGTGTAGGGTGGGGAGAAGGTGTCTGGGTATGTACCTGCTGAAAAGTGGAGGCTGGATTCAGGAGAGGGGAAAATGGCTCTATTAGAAATCCCTCCCCGGGCTGATTTCTGCTGAAGTATTGGAAGCTATTTCAGGGTGTGATTGAATGGGTGCTGGTGACATACCAGGCAGCCATAAAATGTGGCTCCTGAAGCATTTTGGGGCTCTTGGGATGTTGTGTTTGCACAGAAGGGTCATTTGGCTAATTACTCAGGTGGGCTTGCCCCAGAAAGGCAGTGATGCCTTCTCCTACCCCATGGCCCAGCTTTCTGCAGGCCCAGAAATATTTACTGTAGTGCTGATACCAACCATCATATTTCTGGTAGGAAATATTTCATGTATTTTATCATTCTTACTTTTATGACTTAGCACGTGTATGACCACTGCACACATCATACATCCACATCCCTGTAGCCTTGCTCAAATATATGCACACAGGTATACATGTGTACCATTTATGCAGGCATCTGGAGCCCCAAGGAGTCAGAGAGGCAAAAAGCAGAGGTTCTGGATATCATGCTTGGCATCTGTTACAGCGATGAGTGTATGTGGGTTTAGCATGGTCTCCCCAGCAAGGGAAACCTTGTCCAGTCACCTGAATGAACATGAAGGCACATCTTCCAAGCCGCCCTCCAAAACCACCCTGTGCCCGTGACTGCTGGCACTCGGTAGCCCTGCTGTGTCTTGGTGCCTGAACCAGCACGGGAGGCAGGTCTCGTGCTCTCTGAGGGTCCCCAACCCTGCCGTGGGGCAAGGCAACCCCATGCTGCAGCCAAGGTTCCTAGGCACCAGACACTGCCTTTGTGGCCTCCCCTGTTCCCACTCCCCACCAGAGAGACAAAGTTTCTGCAGATGCATTCCAAAGCTGAAGGCCAGGGAATCTCACACTTCGCTGGCTGTGGTGTGAATTCCCCAGTTCCCAGGCCACGACAGTACTGCCCAGTCCCAGCTGTGAGGAAGCAACAGGGGTGCTCAATGCCCAAGTTGGGTGCTGGTGGTGTCTCAGGGCACCCCCCAGTCTTTGGTCACTCCCTGGAAGGTGCTGAGTACTATGGCCAGGAGCTGGAGCAAGGTCAGGAGTGGGGGGATCGTCTCTTCATACCCACAAGAAGCAGGTTTTCAGTCTGATGTTCTCTGTATGATTTGCTCTAGAGATATCCATGCAGGGCACCAGTGTGTACTGAGAAACTGGTTGTTAACCCATATTCTTGTACCACTCCATAATCCACATATAAACACGTATTTCTGCTACTGCCTCGATGGACTCTTCATTTCACCTCTTCACACTGACAGTGGAGTCTTTCCCTACCTTCTAGAGAGCGCTCCAACAACCTGTGCTCAAAAGCCCTGGTAAGGTCACAGGCTTCTGAGAGCTTCTGCTGCAGCCGGTGTGGTGGAAAGGAACTACAAGCATCCTCTCAGTAGGCTGGTCGACAGAAAACTCCTCAGCATGACACTCCTGTTCTCACTGCTCAGGTGCTGCCTCGGGCTTCAGTTGGCTCAACACTTCAGCCACAGCCATGGTGCAGCAGGAGCTGAGCAGGAGCCATGCCCATTCCCAGCCATGCTGCCTTCTCGCAGTGTCCTGAGTACAGGGACAGGCTGAGCTCTGAGCCAAAACATTATTCTCTCTGACATTCTGGGTGGGAAGATGTTGGCAGTGAGGAAGAGTGCCCCCATCCAAGGACAGCCTAGGGGGGTTCATGCTCACCCTCTGCAAGGATAGGTGGTCCCTGTGCTAAGCTCACTGTCATGTACAGCCCAGACCCCATAGAGCCCGGCATCCCCCAGGCTCACAATGCTGAGGTTATCTGAAGGACGTAACGGCTGTTTCACCTTTTTCCCAAATTCCATTTGTAAAGCCATTTGTAAAATGACTTTCTGGAGTTGCCTTGGCCAAAGAATCAGTCTCCACGCATTGTCTCTGATTTACACAACGGCGTTTTATAGAAGTGACTAAAAGAAACATTTTTATTTAGGATGTGCTCGTCATTATTTAAATATCAATACAGTTTTTACAATAGTTATCAGCAGCTCCCAGTACCAGGGGAGAAGAACGCATAGCCCCATGCTTGGCTACGCTCAGAGCTCTAGCAAGCCTCTCCATCTCTTTGCTGAGCATGCAGGGTGGTATGTGTCAGTACTATCCAATACATACAAAAATAAAGCAAATGTCAAAAGAGGTGTTTCTCCATGGGCCTGCACATACCTACTGGAGAACCACAGCCTCCTCCTGCCACATCAGAACCCCGGTGTGACAACTGTAGTCTAGACTGGGATGCAGAGTGAGGAATACACAGTTATCAGAGCAACAACAGCCAGTGAAAGAGAGAACCAAGGGTGGGGGACAGTGTTGTTGACAGCCACTAGACTGCTCAGAGCAGGCAGTGCCAGCTGGTGGCTGGTGATATTCAGGACAATTCCTGCATCTTCTCTTAGTGCCTCCAACTGCAGGTCAGTGTCAACACTTGAACTCCCAGAGAAAGCCATATCTGATTGAGTGACTAAAAAGCTAACTGCCCTCTGGAAAAGCCCAGCAGTGATAATGAGACTGACACATCCTCTTACCATCATCAGAAAAAAAGACAGTCATGCTACTACTGATCTAGAACCTCACATTAGTAACTTTGATTCTTTTACAAAACCCCCATTTTCAAGTACTTCCAGGCAAGGTCTTTCCTCCCCAGCCACGGTGGGTCCTATTCCATCACACACTGCCCCACACAGTGCCTCAGATGGCAGTTCCAGAGTTAGTAATAAACACCTGCCAATCCTGGGGGAGAAGGAACATATTTTGTTCTGCTCAGCTACAGAATTTAACCTGGGAGCATGAAGGAAAATTTAATAATAAATGAACTAATGAACCTCTCCCAACATAACAGCTCTGTACTGCCCTACAAAAGATCATTGGCCAGCATAACTGGATGCTACAGAGGGAGATGCAGCCAGAGGGAAGGGTTTGCCTGTGATTTTGGCAGCTTGGCTGGCTGGCTGAAAAGATTTGGTCTCTGTTCAAGAAAGAGAAGAAGCTTTTCCCATGTCCAGGTACCATAATGCAGCACAGCCGGAGTCCTAAACACATACTACTGAGAGCAAGATGCTAGGGAGCTGTATGAACAGCTAAGGACGAGAACAAGACCCTTCTATCTTAGTGTCTGCCTATTAGGTAGGGGAGATGGGAGTCCCCAGTGCTTCCCTTGACTTCTGCTCCTTGCCAGGTGTTACACCACATCGCTGGTCCCTTGGTGGTCAGTGCTGGCTCTGAGCATGTGCTACCCCTCTGCCCTTCCGGATTCACCAGACACACAGTGGACACATGATGACTGCACCCAGTTTTCACGTCAGACACAGACTCCAGGGCTCTGACATCAACACAGTCAGAGGAGGGTTTGCTACACAACCTGAGCCTGGCTTGGGTTACAAATGCTACTGCATGACATGGGATACAACTGGGACATTAGACAGCTACTGGAGACAGCTCTGTTGCTTCATGCCAATGAATGCTTTTGCTGCCCTATACTGATGCGAGAGCCCAGCCTGCTCCTGCCCCGCTGTGGGTTCAGGCGCACTGAGAGACAATGTTAGAATTGCAGTCTAAGGTGTGAGTGTGGCTTCTTTTGCAGTTTTCGGGCCCACAGCCAGCATCAGGAGGGTTGACCAAGTCCAAGTAGTAGGGGGACTTGAGGAAACGGCGGTAAGAATCCTTTTCCATGAGCGTGAATATTTTACTCTGAGCCTCATCAAAGCAGGACAGCGTTGGCTCTAGCATATTGTGGCTTGTCTTCTCCCGCGTGCAGGAATCCAGGTTCACCTGTGGGCCAAAGGGACAGAGTAAGCAGAATCTGTCCCAGAAGTGGTTAGCGTGGGGAAGTGGCAAATCTGTGTATCTCCACCATATGAACTTCAGCCCTCCTTGGTGGGCAGTAGTCTGAAGTGACTGTTTTACAGCCCATAGCCTTTGCAGAATCTGTGCAGCTGGATACCAGTGCATCTCTGCTGCCAGGAAGACTGACACGTAGCTGGATGCAGCCAGCCAGAAAACTCGAACTGCTGCACAGGAATGGCTGAAACACTGGGAATCATAGCCCTTCTAGGCTTCTCATATTTGAATGTGCATGTGAGAGGGCTGTGTGGTTATAACTAAAGCCACTTATCAAAGTTAACATGAAAGCAATAAAACAACTCCATTTCCTCACTAACTAGCAGGAAGCAGCACCCGTGAACTCCTGTGAAACCACTGATCTCTGTGTCCCTGTGCTGTTGGCCTGGTTTGAAACTTAGAGCAACACCTTTGCCCAAGAAATGCTCTGTGCACATACCTCTTTTGTTGCCTGCACTGAGATGAATTCATCATAGATCTTTCTGGCCTTGGGGCTGAGCTTGGCTGGTGACTTGGTTTTCTTGTAGTCCTCACAGCTGACCCAGAACTCGATGTTTTCCTCACTGTACTCAGATTTGAGAAATGCACGGAAAGCAGCCAGTCCTCCTGCGGATTGTTTGGAGCAAAGAGTAAGGTTTAGAGTGCTGGTTTCTGGATAGTTGCACCTGTGAACACCAGCGCCTCAGCGAACAGCAGGTCCTGCTTCCCAGGGTGGAATGAGCAGCAACCCTGGGGCCAACAGCAGGGACAGCTCCCTGCTCCTGCAGTTGCCACTCAAATTCAGACTGGCCCCATGGGGCTGCAACACATGGATCCTCAGCTGTCTGCTGCCTTACTGTGACCTTCACTGTCTCAGCCAGGAGAACACAAATAACTCCCATGTTCCCAGGAGGCTCCAAAGAGACATCCAGAACATGATGAAGAGGCTCAGGCCATGGGAACGACACAATGGAAACATCAAGGACAAGCAGAAAGACAAAGTCTCCCATGTGCTCAGCTGCAAACAGCTTCCCCACTTTTTGGTTCTTGTTTAACTCACAGTTAACTGTGTGTGCTGCAGCCTTGCTCTCTGCTTGCACAGGGGCTAAAGCAGTTGCCTTCATGAAATGGACAGCCTATGACACTCATGACACATTGGGATTGTCCCTTGGATCTGACTAAGCAACCTTGACCACTCCTCCCAGAGACCTGTGGCACCAAAGGAGCTACTGTGTGCTGCTGAGAGACTCAAGTCCCATGCTCCTCCCAGGGACTACTCACAGCACACACACACACTCTGCAGGCAGCAAAAGGGCCCTCTACTTACTGTCATGATGGATCAAGTTCTCCAAAGACTCTGCCCACTTTCTGACTTCCTCTTGGCTTACCCTAAAACGAGATAAAGGGAGAAACACTGAGAAAAAGGGGAGTACAGGAAAGACAAATGCAGTTCTTTGCTCAGCACCACTAGAAAATCATTTTCCTTGTCTGTTCTAAGAACAAGCACGAGAGACCAAAAAGGAAATGTCTGATTGTTGGGGATCCCAGACTTGAGCTACAGATATTTCAGTTTGCAATCCCCATCTCCAGCCATGGGCTGGAAAGGAATTTTCCTGGAAAAATTGTTGGGGACTTAGTGTTTATTTTGCAACTGGCTGCATCTCTTGCTGTGGCATTGACCTGGGATCACTCTTAGAAGTCATATCACTTTGTAGAAGTGAACTCTTAAGAGATGATTTCTTTGACCTGCAAGGGGAAGAGTAGCTCTATGGAAAAGAGAGGGATGTGGGACCACATCCTGCATTCATTCCCTCTACCATACCAGAGCATCCTAGTGCTGATCTATTTCAAGCCTTTGGGGACCTCCTTGGAAAGAACACCATCCTCTGGCACCTCAGTGAGAGCACTGATACCTAGACAGGCTGCTTGCTCTGTTTTCTCTGCCAATCCCTCTGTGCAGCTGTGTGGACCATTGCACAAATCCAGCTCAGTGAGGCAGTTATGCTGATTCTGCACCATGTCAAGTCATGCTGGGTCATGCAATGACATGAGTTCCTTCTGCAGGAGACTGCACAGGTCTTTTCATGTGCACACACACTGAACCACAGGAGTGTTGGCAGAAAGGGACCTCTAGTTCAATCATCTTTGTGGAAAGGGACTGCTGATACCCGAGGAGTATTGCCACACTAGATTCAAACACAAGTGTTGATGAAGTACTTGGAAGCAGCAGCAGAAACACTAACAGAGCTCTGCGCAGTATGGGAGTAAAGAACATGTTGCAGCCAAACAAGAACATGTTACCTACAAGCATCATCTCTTACCTCTGGCTTGAAGACACTTTCTCCTTCTTGCCCTGAGAAAAGCTGTAATCACAGGAGTCTGACTTCTGCAGCAAGAAGCCCAGCCGGTGCTTCATGTCTTTAGCACTGAAAGAAAGAAGTCAAGAACAAGATGCTGATAAGGCATTCCAGCTCCCTTTGCCGCCCTCACACCTGCCGTAATTTTGCTCAGCATTCAGGGACACAACAGCAGATCACTGCTGGTGACTCCAGGGCTGACTTCCCTCTCACCACATAATGCATACTTCTGTTGCTAGACAGACGCAACAGTCAAATCAATCAGTTTTCACGTTCAGCAGCACCATTTTCTTGCTGCGCAGGTCACCAGCCTAGAGGCGGGGCTGACAAAGGGCCAGAAGCTGCTGATTTCTTAATGTCTGTTTGCAGTTAAAACATTGTGATAGAAAGGCACTACCGCGTTGTATACGTGTCACTCCTCCATGAGCTGAGTTGCCACAGAGGGAAGAGGATGAGGCAAAGGGCATGGAACAGGACCATGGGGTGAGATCAGGAGACAAGACAGGTGCTTCACCACAACTAGTCCATGCGGGCTGCAAACTGCCCATCACTTCATGGTGAGCTCATCTGAGGAGGTCAGTTTAACTTTCTCCTGCTCTCCAGAGCACTCAGGACAGTCACTGCCTGCCAGCTATGTCTGGACATGAAGCTGGTACTGGCCTCCAAATTTTTATGGATTTTGTTCTAGTTTAAGAGGTAGGGGTGGGGGGTAAATCCGTCACCCAGGAGTACAAGTCTTGGCCTGCCACAGGCTGTAGTGACAGCATAAGCAGGAAATAGTTCTGCTCCTCAGATCAGAGCCTGGAAAAGAGCAGAGGCTGTACTGCAGGGCTGCGGCAGCTG
Source organism: Upupa epops (assembly GCA_013397515.1). Taxonomy (NCBI): domain Eukaryota; kingdom Metazoa; phylum Chordata; class Aves; order Bucerotiformes; family Upupidae; genus Upupa; species Upupa epops. Next base: position 252,691 of record VZRI01006719.1, on the reverse strand, counting down.
CTCAGTCTCCCGGCACTGTTCTTCACTCCAGCTATAGCACCCTGTCAGCAGTCCTAGCTGCATCTTATCTCCCTGCCTGCTCCTGCTCATAAATGTTTCCTTAACAACCCCAGCACTAGGGTGAGAGCGAAGGGAACTCACAGCTTTTTTAGCGCAGGGTGTGTGTGACTAAAGCCAACATCCAGACCCTGACTAGCCACTGCCAGACCCCTGATACCTGTCCCCATAAGAAGGAGAAGCCTCAGGTCTGTAGAAAGGCAACAAAACACTGCTGCTTGCTTGTACAGCCTTCTGGAAGAGAGGTATTTTCTTTGGAATCAGGGACAGAAGTGGTTAAAAGATATGAACCTCTTTCTCCCAGGTTGAGCCTCAATTTGTGTTTTCCCAAACCTCTCCCATTGCACTGAGCAGCAGCCTCAGGAGCACTCCCAGAGGCATAAGCTGCCCCAAAGGCAACACTACACTAGCTGAGCTGTGAGTTCTGCGAGGTCAGTGCCATTCTGGGGACCTAGACCTCCCTACAGGAGATCTTCAGGTCCTGCAGCACTTGGAAGAAAGTAATATCCTTCCAGAAGGTCTTGTGTCCACTGTGCAGGCACACAGACCCTACAGACCCCCTGATGCTGGTGTGGTAGACAATGCCAAGGACATGTTTGGAGGTGCCCAGGCTCTGCTCTGCCAGTGCAGGGATGCCTGGCAGGTACTGCACACAGGGGTGCAGCTGGATCCTGCACCCATAGCAGGGCTATGGCTCAGCCCACCTTGATGAGCAATGCACAGTAAGGGGTCTGGCCAGTCCCATGCCAGCCCCACAGCACTGTGCACCAGCTGTACAGCCTAGCCTGGCCCCTCACCATCAGTACCAGCTGGTGCTGTATCCAGATCCACAGTGCTCTGGGCTGACCCACACCCCTGCCCCTCTGGCAGCGAGCTCTCAGGTCCTGCCAGTTCTGCATTTGGGATGCAATTGGGGAATGATCCCAAATTTATTTGACAAGGCAACTGCCTTGCTTCTCCCACAAGAAAAGACAATTCAGCAGAGAAAGGATTCAAAGGACAAAAGGGGGGCAAAGCTTGCGGCAGAAGCAGATGGAGCAACATGAGTATACAGCAGCGCTAAGAGCTGCTTGTTTTGCTTATGGGAAGGGTGAGTTTAGAGTTCCCACAGCTCAATAAAACCCCTTTATCCAATTCTGCTTCTAACTGAAGGAAAATAATACCCCACAAGCAATCATCTGTATCTGATCTTATAAAAGAATCAGGGCAGAATCTGCCACTCCTGCTTCAGACACAAAGTGCATCACATCAGCATTATCTCCAGACTAGGAAGACTGTTAAAAGGTGCCCAGAAATCAGCAGTACCTTTTTAAGCAAGTGGCTGGCAGTGCAGCGAGTCCCTTGCACATCTTGATCCCGAGGTCGGTTCTGTATTTCAGGAAAAACAAGAAAGCAGGAGGCGGCAGAGGCTGCGTGCGGGTGCTTTGCCGTCTGCTGAGTTTGGTGTCGTCTCTGAGCCAGCTGCACTGCCTTGGCTCTGTTTTATAGCCCAGCCCAGCCAGCCCAGCAGCACTGGGTGACCCAGTCAGGAGTCAGCGCAGCAGCAGCACCCGTCCCCTTTTTGCCCACCCAAGAGGAAGAGGGTGACGTACAAGCTAAGACAAAGGGGTGGAATGGGACCGAAAACCTTTCCAGAAGTAAAGCTTGGTGTCTGGCTGCAGAGGTGGATTCTATTAAAAGGGTGGGAAAAGCTTCAGGGGCTTTCCTCTATTGCAAAAGATGCTGATGAAAGCTGGAGATTTTCAGAGGGGCACAGGCAGCAAACAGGGTCAGAGAACCAATTCTGAGAAGTGAGATGAGCTTTGCTGGTTCCTATGTTCATTTGCCCCTTCTATTTAAAGCAACCTGGGGAAAACAGGGGTCAAGTATTTTAAACACAAAAGGTTCTCATAATCCCAGAAAATGCAGAAACCAGAGCTCGAAGAACAATGTAAATCCATCAGGGAGGTACCCAGGTTGATGAGACTGTCCTGTTTTGTTCTAGAGGTGTGTGGATATATTGCTTTGGGGAGGCTGGAAAAAAGCTGCGAGGGACATATTGGAATATGAAGTGTGCGTGTCCCAGCACAAACATAGTTGGGGACAGCTTGTGTGTGTGTAGGAAAGACGGGAGGTTGACAACATGTCTGCCTGAGATAAACAAGTGTCACTGCAATACAGAATCACAGAACACTAGGGTTTGGAAGGGACCTGAAAAGATCATCCAGCCCAGCTCCCCTGCCAGGGCAGGATCACCTACAGCAAGTCACACAGGAACAGTCCAGGTGGGTTTTGAATGCCTCCAGAGGGACTAGGACTAGGGAGTCCCCAAAATCCCCAAGGGAAGATGATTAATTAAAACAATAGACATAATTGGACTCAGGGCCAGCATGAAAGCTACTCTGTGCTGAGGGATGAACCTATGAAGCACCTGGCTGCTCTAGTCCCAAGGAAAAGCAGAATGACTCCAACTACATCACTTGTCCTCAGACCTTGGAAGGTGCAGAAGGCAGTTGCCTCTCTGGAGAGAGAGAACTGGCTGATATTTATTCAGTCATGGCTCAGCACAGCCTGTACCAGCCTTATAAAAGAAGGGAAAGCTCTGGGCAGATGGAGATGCACATGGTCTGCTGCACTTGAAGACTTGATCCTGCTGTGAAATAAAGATGTCGCAGTTCAGCAGCAGGCTGGCTGCCCACGCTACCCACTGCTGCGCTCCCTCTCCCCAGAAACCTTTAGACACTTTGCCCACAACCTGCAGAAGCTGCAGGGTGAGCTTTTCCCTCCTCTGTCTCTGGAGCCTACAGCCAGCAGTACAGACAACACAAATCCCAAAGCACTTTACCTGAGCAAGCATGGTGCTGCCTCTCGCATCGTTAACTGTGCTGAAAGGCAATGCTCTAATTAACTGTAAAAGGCTTGTCTGTGGTTGTGACAATCCCGTAGCTGAACACCAGCTCTAGCGCAGGGCAGCGTAAAACCAGAACCAAGCCAATCCCTTGGTGGTTTCAGTTTTGGTGAGTTGACAGCACTAGCTCTACTCTCGGCAGAGTCGGTGCCAAAGCTCTCTGATGCCTTCTCTTTGGTAAGGTGCAAGGGCAAAGGGCAGAATATGGCCAAAAGGGAAAATGTGACTGATTAATTGCTAACCTTGTGGTTTCATTTTAATCTCAAACATGTGCAGTGTCAGTGTGCAACTGCAGCACATTCATTGAAGCAGTGCAAGAGCTCAGCTGCCCAAAACACTCAAGATGCCTGCAAGCACCTCTGGCAGTCAGAGCCTGGTTTGGCACGTAATCAGATTTAGGAATGTCACACCTCTCTGTGGATTGAGGCTTTCGACGAGCAGCTGGAAATCTGCCTGGCAGAAAAGGATCTGGAGGTGCTGGTCAACAGCTGGCTGAATATGAACCAGCAGTGTGCCCAGGTGTCCAAGAAGTCCAATGGCATCCTGGCTTATATCAGCAACAGCGTGGCCAGCAGGAATGGGGAAGTGATTGTCCCCCTGTACCGGGCACTGGTGAGGCCATACCTCAAGTACCAGGTTCAGTTTTGTGCCACTCACTCCAAGAAGGCCATTGAGGTGGTGGAGTGTGTCCAGTGAAGAGCTGGTGAAGGGTATGGAGAACAAGTCCTCTGCAGAGAAGCTGAGGGAACTAGGGATGTTTAGACTGGAGAAAAGAGGCTGAGAGGAGACCTGAAAGGAGGTTGTAGAGATGGGAGTCAGTCTTTTCTCCTAAGTAACAAGCAATAAAACAAGAGGACATGGCCTCAAGTTGCACTGGGGGTGGCATAGGTTGGACATTAAGAAAACATTATTCACTTAAAGGGTTATTAATCATTGGAACAGACTGCCCAGGGCAGTGGTGGAATCACCAACCCAAGATGTGTTTAAAAGACATTCAGATGGGGTGCTGAGTGCCATGGTTTAGCAGAGATCTGGCAGGCTGGGTTAACAGTTGGATGCAACAGCTTCAAGGTCTTCTCTAGCCAAAGCAATTCTGTGTCTGTAAGCATGTTTGCTGTGTGGCTCTAATGACACTTGAATGTTGGTGTTGCCAACATCAAATCACCTTCTGCATTCCCCAGCTTCTGTGTAATAAGCAATTTCTAATACTGCCATCACCACAGCCAGCCCAAAGGGCTCTGCAATGAAGACCATCCTCCCTGGACTACTCATGCAGACCCCTGCAACTGCTGCAGTAGAAATGTCTCTTTTTCCAGTTCATTAAGACAGACTGGTACAGTCTGGCCCACGTGCAAGGAGTTTGGGACTGGGATTGTTTTTCCTGTTTGCCAGCTGTGGCAGTTTAACAGCCTCTTAGCTGTTCCAGCTGTCCCCAGTCAAAAGTACTGCCTTGCATCTCTTACCCTTCATTGTGAGGCCTCTTCAAGTTCCAGGGCACTTGCTGTGCTGTGCTCAACATCAAAATCTCCTCCTGGACAGTTGGAGAAGCAGCAGCTCACACATTTTATGCCTGTTATGTCACCTCTGGCTCATTTCACCTGCCGTGTGGAGAATGTGGCAATGAGGATGGGGTGGGGGTGCTGGGCTGGCAACGGGGCTCCCTGGACAGTACATTCCTTTCTTTAGAGGTACATGAGGACTGGCAGAAGCCAGTACAACAGCAAATGACTGGTTTGCACTGAGGCATCCCTGGTCCCCCGCTAATTTGTTCCTGCAGCATCCCCCGCCCTGTCTCCCCAAGCAGCCAGAGACAAGGCTGTAAAGCAGAGCTCTCCCTCCCACCATCACTACTAGGGAGACACGTCACATGCGCATGTCACCCCCGTGCATGAGTGTGCGTAGGATGTGTCCCTTGGCTCTGCTGAGCGGCAGGCCGTGGGAGGAGGCAGGGATCATGGGAACGATGCTTTGGTGGTCATTGCCCGGAGCCAAACTCCAACAGGCTATTGCCCTCCTGACACACCGAGCTGTCCCACCTAGTCCCTTTCCATCTCAGAGCAGTGGGAAGCAGGAATAGGCAAGGAGGATAGCTGGTTTGCGTCACTCAAAATGGAGAAGGAGCACTGAAGATGTGCTGCTGGGCCAGTGCCTCTCCTGTCACCACTGCCTTGCCAGGTCTTCTTTCTCTTTATTTATCATGATGCCAGCCAGGCACCTTAGGACTGGACTAGCAAATTGTGCAGGTGCACAGGGGAACACTGGGCAGAGTACTGCCCTTCCTCCTCACGGACATCCTCATCCCAACACATCTGGCTGCAATCTGCTCCTCAGATAGCATTTGTGAGGAACTGGAGCAGCTTCCACACCACAGAGAAGCACAGAACAGGATGGCTCTAGTCCTCCTTATGGCACATGAGAGGCCTCAGTGCCAAGCCCTGATGAATGGAGAGGTCCTAAAGGTGCACTGAACTTTCTGAATTGGTTCTCCCATTCCTCTGCCCCAAGCACTCTTTGCAGAAAATGCCTTCCAGTGCAACCTCCCACCACTGATTTGTTCTGCAGCACACCCGTTAGTCGGTAAGATTTCCTCCCAGTAATGAGAGTTGCATCTTCTCCACATACATGCATGCTTTAATCGAATTATTGCTAATGAGCTGGGAGCACAGAGCCCTGGAAGGAGCAGTTGGGACTGAATCAGCCCAGCACGTGCCTGTGCGTGACACTGCATGCAGCCACATTTCCTGTTCCAGGGCACTGACTATGGCCTGACCCCTCTAAATGATACATGGAGAGGCCACACTGGTCCCCACAGGGTCCCCCAGCGAGCACTAGGATTCCCAGAAGCAGTCACACAACATAGTATAAGGAATGAATTCTTTCCCATGTCTCTGCAATGCATCTCCTGACTTCATGCGTGACCACAGCCATGGTCATCTCCAGCAGTGCCCAGAGGCAGCCTTTGAGGAGAGCATCTCTTCCCAGATTAGCCGTGACTGGGGACATGACTCACCATTCTGCCACACAGTTAATTTGCTGCTCACAGGAAACTTTCTCAAGTAAAAGTACCTCTAGGCTGACCCAGTCACCTTTCTCCTTCTCTCAGTTGAAGTTTCCAAGACAATGGGGATTTGGTTTGCTGTCAGAGTTTCATGCTCCTCTCTGAAGTGATTGATCCCGCACATTCCTTAGCCCCAACATAATGCAATTCACACAACCCAAAGTACAACTCACATAACTGTCCCAGGCTCTTCATTGTTTCCTACGTAAACATGCACCTACGACATGGGTGCGCTTTTGTGATTTTATCTATGCACAGGGAAGTTTCTAATAATNGGGGAGGAATGGTTGGTTTTATTTTGCTTCAATCCTCAGATTTTGAGCAGTCCACTTGTGTTACCACTCAGAAGGAAACAATTCATCTTGTACCAAAGGAAGGATTTTGTCCATCCCAAATGGACCATTTTTCTCCATCTTGTTTTGGATTTACTAATGTGAAACAAGCAGGGGCTTTTTTTGGTCTGGCTACTCTTCGTGTTTGTCGTCTTTTCCTAGACAATGGAAAAAGGTGTAATTTGAGTAATTTGCCTTCCAGTTCCCCAATTCTCTGTCTCATCATCCATCTTGATTAACAGCCCCTTAAATGTTTTCTGTTGATCACCAAGACAGTTTTTGAATAAGACTGGACCACAAACCAAGTGAACATATGAGCATTCACTGATGCTTTCCCAACACTAAAGACACTTTGAAATGTCTCATTTAGCCACTTTCAGTCCATTTAATATGGATTTTATGACATTTAAAGCCAAGTATCGATAGCAAGCCTTACTCATTTATAAATCTATTTCCCCTACAACAACTTCCTCATAAAAGCACTGTAAAGCACATTAGAAAAAGTCTGTTGTTTCCATTAAATCACCCCATCTGGTTCCAATGATATCTCCACCTTTTCAAACAAGCCTGCTCTGGTCCATGCTAACAGTGCTCCTGCACTGATCAAAAGGTTAAAAGCCCTGTGACTGTGTAGCTCACCTGCTCTGGGAACATGGCTTTCTTTCAGTCTCTTTTTATTCTAAAGCTCATGAAAAGAGACAAATTTTTGTCCCCGGACCTTGTTAGCCAGTTTCTCCAAGAATCTTAGTGCAAGTCAGTTGCACTTTGATGTAAAACTCTTCAGATCACCCCCAGGGCTTTGCAGCCTCTGGGCAGAGATACACTTGAGCAGACACTTGCACTATGGCCCAGCTCTGCTTGGGCTCCTCTAAAAGTCTCCCAGTGCCAGATCCTGACCTTATCCTCATTCCTTCTGTCTTGAAACATGCCGAGGGGTGTGAAGCAACTGCTTCTGTTCTGTCTGTGTACTGGCAGTCCTGCCCCAGCCCACACACCGTGACTGAAGCAGAGCACCAGAGAGCTGAGTGCTAGCTCCCGTTGAACAACGGTGTCTCCAGTGAGGCGCGTACCACCAGCTGCTCGCAGAGAGCAGTTTCACCCTTGACAGCCACCAGGTCTAAGTAGTTTCACTCCATGTTCGGAGCTGACACAAGATTATGTAAATTTAGCTGCTGCTGATGTAAATGCATGGTCCTGTGTTCCTTCATGACGTTCTTTGCAAGCTGCTCGCACTTACTGTTGGAAGCTTATTGAGACAGGAGCTGTGGTGGTTGATGGGGGGGGAGGTCTAGCTCAGATGAACCTCATCACCACATTAGCTTGCTGTCAGTGGTTTGCGCACACCTCACCGGGGGACCTCTCACTCATGGCCCAATTCCTTTCACTCAAATGTGCCCTAAAGTACAGGGAGGAGGCGCAGTGGGAAAAAGGAAAAGGGTTGATACGTCATCAATTATGGCACCTTTATGCATGGTGTAACAACAGAGCCACTCCTCATGCCTTCCATGCCTCAGCAACCCAGCTGTGTGGTGACTTCTTTACAGCTTTAGAAAGCCAGATTTTTTATGATTGAGCTGTCTTCTGCCAGGACAGTTGCTAGAGGATGTGAAGTTACAGAGTGCAAGGATAAATCTAGTGGTATCTACTGCCTTAACCTGAGATGGATTTTTCTTCCTTCCTTCCTTCCTTCTCTCTAATCTTCCCAGTGGCAGCTGAGCAGGATTAGAGCTGCCACACCACAAGGACCTAGCCACAGTACAAAGGCTGGAGCTTTATTTGGAAGTGCAAAGCCCAGGGGATGTTTAGTCAGTGAGGTCCCTGCTCAGCATCCTGCTCCAGTCACAGTTTAGGTGTTTAATTCTCTAAGTTTACTTACAAAGGGCAGCTTGGAAGCAGCAAGCATCTGTCAACACCTGCCTCGTGGGGATGCCAGTTATTTAAAAGGTGATGTGTGACAAGTCTGTGGATGGGGTTGCAGAACAGCATGACTGAAGGTTAAAGAAACATAAAAGCAGGGACAAGTGCCTGCAGCAGAGAAACAGCCTCCATTCAGCAGCGCTGCTGGACACCAGCCTGCTGCATATAAGGGCTGAGGTGACTTGGGGTAGAAGTAAATTCTCTTGACGTGACCCCAACCTGAAGGGCAATTTTAAAAGGTGCAAGATATTCACAGTGGGTCAGTTAGCCCTGATTATAGAAACACAGACTTGTTTAGGTTGGAAGGGACATCTACTCCAACCTCCCTGCCATGGGCAGCAATGCCTGTCAACTAGATGTGGTTGCTCAAGGCCTCATCCAGTGTGGCCTTGAATATCTCCAGGAAGGGGGCTTCCACAATCTCTCCAGGCAATCTACTCAGGAGTCTATCTATGCTTCAACTTTGTACTGAGGAGCTTCTTCCTAAGATCTAGTCTAAACCTACTCTCCTTCAGTTTAAAACAACTTCTTCCTCTTGGGAAAAGTCCCTCTTCACCCTTCCCGTAGGTTCCTTTCAGGTATTGAAAGGTCGCTATAAGGTCCCCCTGGAGTCCTCTCTTCCATAGGCTGAACAACCTTCTTGGCAAAGGTGCTCCAGCCCTTGGTTCATCTTTGTGGCCTCCTATGGACTTGCTCCAACAGTTCTAGGTCCTTCTTATGTTCAGGGCTCCAGAACTGGATGCAGTATTGGAGGTATGATCTCACTAGAATAGACTAAAGGGGCAGACTCCCCTCTCTTGCTCTGCTGACCACACTTCTCTTGATTCATCCTAGGATACAGTGAGCCTTCTGGGCTGCTTGTGTGCACTGACAGCTCACATTGAGCTGCTTCTCCATCAACACCACCAAGTCTTTCTCTTCAGGACTACCCTCAACCCACTCTGCACTCAGATTGTAATTGAGCCTGGGAATGGGCTGACCCAGATGCAGGACCTTGCACTTGGATTTGTTGAACCACACACAGTTTGCACAGAAGCACTTCTCAAGCCAGTCAAGGTCCCTCTAAATGGCCTCTCTTCCTTCAAGTGAGTCTATTGCACCACAAAGCTTGGTGTCATCAGTTCATATGGCTGACAAAGATGTTAAGCAGCACTGGACCCAGAGGAGAGCCCTAAGAAAATCCAGTCACCACTGGTCTCTACCTGGACTTCCAGCCTTTGATCACAACTCTTTGGAGTGTGACATTCTAGCTAGTTCCTTCCCAACTGAGTTGTCCATGCATCAAGCCCTCTATCTTAGAGACAAGGATGCCATGTGGGACAGTATCAAATGCCCAAGGCATTGGACATTTGGCATGATGTGCACCTAGCTTAGAAATCATAAAAAGGGATGAGCAAAATGAAATTGCACTGAAACCAGGTGAACGTAGCCTGAAGGTCCCTGGTCTGTATCTTGAGGGTGAACAGGACAGAATAAAACTGCAAGTGGTAAACAGCCAGCATAGCCAGGCAAAAGTCACCTGGTGCAGAGGCTATTGGCGCAGGTACATCCATACAGTAACACTTGCATGGTACATACAGGTATGTAGTGGACATCAAAGACTACTGGAAACAAATTATTGCTCTGTGAGCTCTCTTTTATCAAGACTTCTGGTGATTTAAAATTTATCTTGCAGCAGTAGTGAAAATCCGAGCAGACCCAAGCTTCACTGTGCCGCAGAGAATAACAACAAAAAAGCAGAGAAAAAAAGCTGTGAGCACAATCTATGGCACATGGTACAGGGCTGCGGCCTGCAGCTGATGCTCACGGCATCATGCTGAGAGTGACAACGCTTAATGCTTCATCATTTAGAAATTTCTGCTTTTTTCCAAAAAGGAAATAAATGCTCCACGTTGTTCCATTTTATCCTTCTGAACTTCTCAGCGGGATGCACGTGGCTGAGATCTTACCGTCTCTTCTGAAATTGTGTTTGACTGTTTTCTGGTACTATGGACGCAGACTGGTAGTTAAAGACTGCAATTACTGTCTCAGCAGGTGACTCCTGCAAGCTGCTATCCCAAGGCACATATGTGCTTTGGTGTTTCAGCTAGAAATATTAAGTCTCAACACAGAAGAAAAAAGTCTGGGCTTCTGTACTTGTTTTGAATCACGTAACTAGCTCATCTAAGACAGGATATCACTTGAAAGACACGGGAATCTGACCAAGATCTATTGCAGCCATCCTTAAACTGCCATCTCCAGAGGAGCTGTAGTCCCAAGGTTATTATACTGCCTTGGGTGGTCTCGGAGCCACAGAGGTACGTTGTGGACCTGGACTTCCTCACGTCCCAGGTACAGTTTCTGGAGAGACAAGAGAGCTTAAAGACGAGCACTGCTCTGCAAGGACTTGTACTGTTCAGCATTATCACAGTGTAAACTGACTGCCATCACGTACAAAGTGCTTTCTATTTCTCAAGTACAGAGAGTTTATCTTCTTTGTGCATTGTAGGAAATTACAGGCCTCTGGTGAGGGTACAACTGACTAATTGTGTTTTGCCATTTTGTGAAATAACACTGCAGTCCCAGTCAGTCCAACTGCACTGTACTCACCCTCAGCCACTCAGCCTGATTTCTTGACCTACCTGGAAAGGATTTTCAGGCACAGGTCCTGGTGTGTTACACTAGATGCCCATGAAAACGTGCCCAATGTCTTGGCAGCCAGTGAATCCTCCTTAGGCACTGCTTGCCCTCTCTCTCTGTCACAGATAGACTCACACCATGACCAGGCTGCACCTTGCTTTCACCTCTGCTCTGAGATGTGTCCTAGCTCTTTCCTGACAGCCACCCCACTTGTAGTTCCTCCCTTGCCTGAGGAGCACCGATGTGGTGTGGTGCCTCTGGAGAGAGCTCGGACTGATGAGTTGTTTTCCAACCACATAACAAACCAGAAGGGACACAGCCATTAGTACAGAACAAGGATAGATTTTATTACCTATCTCTGTGGAGAGAAAAATGAAATAGTGCAACCAGCAACCAAAGAAGCAAATGAAACAGCAGACCTGCTCACTGCAGGTGCAACAGGAAGCAAACAGACCCAAAACCTCAACAACAGGTTGATCCACAGTCCATGTCCTGCCACAGCCAGGCAAAGACCACCATGGAAAACTCCTGAGACATGCATAACCCAGTTCCTCACCCTGGTGTAATTCATCCTGTCCCACTGGCACCTCTGATTGCCAGAGACAGTCAGGACCCCTTCTGACAACAGGGACATTCTGCAAACATCCTCTCCCCAACTCCCTCTGCAAACAGGTCTGCTTTGATACTGAGAGAGGCACCAGGATTGCTCACTCAGGGCCCAGCTGCAGCCACTCAGGGCTGTTAAGGACCCTCAAGAGCTTCTCATGAGCCCAGCCTTCCCTCCAGAATGGTTTTAATTCTCAGCACTTCAGGAGTAGGCTGGAGGCAGGCTCAACAGAAATGGGAAAGACTGGGGTCATGAGAGCTGGAAAAGAGAGGAAGATTGGTCAGCAATACACACAGAGAGTGGGAAGCAATGTGAGGAGAGGCCCCAGAGATGAGCCGTGGGAAGGAGGAGGACACATCCCATGGCAACTGGACAAGACAAACCTTGGGAACACTGTCCAGCAGCCAAGAGCCTCCAGAGACACTTGTCTGTTTCTGGAGGGAGCATATGCATGTGCTTAGTGGCCCTGCTGCCCTGCAAGAGAGGTCACTGAGAGATGAAACCAGTGCCCCGATGCTTTGAGAGAGTGTAGTAGGATCTCTAGGGAAGCCATGCCAGGCAAAGGCCTCTGGCATGACCCTTCTGCTTGGCAACATCCCTGTCCTTATTATCTTGTGCTCAAGATTCATAATGGAGAATCACTTACGCTCTGAGTAAGAGCACCTAAAAATAGAGCTTACAAGGATGAGAGATAATTTCTAAAGCAGAGTAAGAAAGCCCAGAAGCCCCTCACAGTCGTCATATGCTCCCACAGCTTTCAGACATGCTTTCAACAGCAAATGCTCTTGCTGTTTGTTAGGCACAGAATGAAATTGCCTAAGACAGAGGCAGATGCCTGAAAGGCTTCAAATTGGAGTGATTTTTTTTTGCCCCCTCTCCTTTCAAGGCTCCTCACTGCTATCCACCTTCTAACCCTGATTCCTCCACCCAGAACAGGTGGGGCTTAGCTGCCAGCAGACCATCTGGTAATCCATCACATCAAACCTTGCTCTGGGAGCCAACAGACTGGGCATCTGCCATTTTCTAAGCCAGTGCTAAGCTTCGGTGAGGCGTTTTTTGTCAGAGATATGTCTCCAAAACCACTCACGGGTTTTTTCAGGCTCACCCTCGGGATGTTGTGATTTCTGCCCTATGTCGAGGGTCTGTCCCTTCTGATAGTGGCTAGCACATCTGCAGCTCAGCCTGTGATTAAGCAGCATGGATTTGTAAAATCTCTAAGCACTTGTTGATGACAGACAAGTAGAAGGCTCCGGAAAGGAAATAGCCAAGAGCTCAGACTACCATGATACCTGGATCCCTGGTGCTAACACTCCTTTGGATGATGTGACAGGTACTCCTGGTTGCACAGCAGCCTGGCTTCAGAAGGAGCTAAGGAGTTAGGTGGACATAGGAAGAATCCTACTTGCAGCAAACCAGACTAGTTGTCTAGACACCTCTTGCAGGCTGTAGGAGCTCCAAGTGCAAGCATTATCTCAAAAAGAACTAACAAAAAAAGGCCATTTCCCCGTCAGACGTCAGCCCTTTGAATCAAAGGGGCAGGATGACACCCTGCCTGGCGCTGCCACCTGTCTGGCACACATGCTGGCTCCATCCACGCTCTGCTCAACACCCAGCAGCAATCCCTGCCCTGCTGTGATCCTAATGCAGAGGAGGTGGCTAATGTAGACTCTCTGAATATTTCTGGAAGCTTTTGGGGGTGCTTACCTTTCCTACACTAATAGACAAAGGCTCCAGGGAAACTATCTTGCAGTCTGAGCTGTATTCAGTGACAGGCAGCTGATGCAAAACAGGCTCGAAGGCAGTTTGGGAACGATAAGTTGGGTAGAGAGACTCACCCCTCCCCACAGCGACAATAAAGCATTTGATGTGTCCGTCCTCTGCACTCAATCACGTTCCCACTGCCTCTGTGATTCATATTATGCAACTGATTGACTTTGCAAGATATGAGAACAAAGTGTTTCCTTGCTCCGCTCCCTGATGTGCATGAAGAGTGTGAGATTGGAAGGCTGAAGCAGAAATCAAAACAAGCCCTCAAGGTTGGTTTCTCTGCTGGAGCTCATATCCTTGTTATGCTGAGGGGCTCTGTGCTACTGTAATCTAAAGGGTCCATTGCAGCCACGCTCCCATTGGGCTCTAGAGCTGTTCTGTTGCAGTATAGTGAGGACTGTGACACTTTCTGTATCAAGCAAAAATTGTGATGCAACAGGTTTTTTTCTCTTTAAGGGAAGCAGCTTCAGATGAGTGAGATGGGAAGGAAGCAAGAGAGGGGGCACAGAGGCCTGCTGTCTTGCCAGCTGCATCCCAATCCATGTTATCTGCACCCCAAATAATGGAGAAAAAAAGGAAATTTACTTACTCAAGCAGTGCTATAACCCCTGAAAGCATCACTCAAGGCATTTCTCATGAAAGCTCAGACTCTCCTGCTCAAGAACCCACTGCTCTAGAGGCAGCATATTGCAATTTAGCATCTTCAGCCTGGTGCCACATCCCCCAAGTTGGCCTGTCAACACCACGATGCTTGCACTAGGAGGGAACAAACGCTGTTGACAGATGACAGCCACACCATATACTTTCATAGCCAAGGTACATCAGTGTGATAGTGCTGAGCTTAATAGAGTTAGTCTACTGCCTGAAATCTGCTGTTGACAGGAGGTAGCTTTGCTTCTGTTATTCTCCATTTTCCTGCATCCAGCTGTGCCTTCATTTAAGGCTCTTGAATAATAGAGGCTGAATTGCACTCTGCTGTTTACTGCTTTTTAAATTCTCTAATACAGGTGGACTTGCTTCAAAACCCATCAGACTGGTGGGGGCAGCAGTCTGGACTCTGTCAGCAGCAGAGATCAAAGTAAGCTAAAATCTTAAAGAAATTACCTCTAAAATCCTGCTTGCCTTTGTTCTGTGAGTCACACAAGGCACTCTCCAGAGGCTGGAAGAACAATGGGGACAGCTCTGATAGAAAATAGGTTTTTTTCCCTCCCTCTGTTTGCATTTCATATACTGTCCACAGTTGTTAATGACAGCAGGGAAAGATAGAGAATCATAGAATGGCCAGGGTTGGAAAGGACCTTAACGTTCACCCAGTTCCACCTGCATGGGCAGGGACACTTACTAGATCAGGTTTTTCAGGGCCCCATCCAACCTGACCTTGAACACTTCCAGGGATGGGGCAGCCACAACTTCCTTGGGCAACCTGTTCCAGCATCTCACCACTGTCACAGGAAAGAATTTCTTCCTAATGGCCAACCTCAATCTCCCCTCTCCAAGTCTGTAATCATTTGCCCTTGTCATCTCGCTATGCAGCCATGTAAAAAGCCCCACACCAGCTTTCTTGTAGGCCCCCCTCAGATATTGGAAAGTTGCTCTGAGATCACCTCAGAGCCTCCTCTTCTCCAGGCTGTGCAACCCCAATGTGTTCAGCCTGTTCTTATAAGGGAGGTGCTGTAGCCATCTTGATCATTCAATTGCTCTCCTCTGGACACATTCCAGTTGCTCTATGTCCTTATGCTGGGGATTCCAGAACTGGACACAGTACCCCAGGTGGGGTCTCACAAATGCAGAGTAGAGGGGGAGAATCACCTTCCTCAACAGATTGTCAATGCTTTAGAAGGTGCAGCTCAGGACACAGTTGGCTTTCTAGGCTGCAAGCACACACTCAGAGCTCCTGTTAAACTGGTCTACCACCACCCCCAAACCCTTCTCCTCAGGGCTGTGCTCAATCATTTCTCCTTCCAGTCTATATTTGTGCATGGGATTGCCTCTATCCAGCCACAGAACCTTGCACTTGCCCTTGTCAAACTTTGCAGTTTGCACGTGCTCACTTCTTGAGACTGGCAAAGTCCCTCAGGATGGCCTTCCTTCCCTCCAGTGTGTTGACTTCACCACACAGTTTGGTGTTGTCACATACAACATACTGAGGGTGTAATCAATTCTACTGTCCATGTCACCAACAAAGATGGTAAATAGCACTGGTCCTAGCCCCAACCTTTGAGTAACACCCCAACATTTGAACACAGAGCCATTCATCACAACTCTTTGGGTGTGACTATGCAGCCAGTTCCTTATAATGGTAACCCTATCCTGCAAGCAACAGAGCCTTTGGCACACCCTTCAGTCTAACAGTATCTGCTTGATATTGCAACACAACAGTAACAGACCCTGAACCCCAAACTGACCCAGAGTACACACTCAGCTGTTATTATACAGGGACAAGGAAGTCATCCCCAGAAACATTCTGGTGCAGAGACACAACTGTCTCAATCATCCTCCACTGCTGAACTAACTGTCCCAATTACCCAGATTTTACAACTTGTTTAGCTGCAAGCTCATCAGACCAGACTTCCATGATGCTTGGGTGGAGGCACTCTCCCCCTTCCTAGTCAGTCCAGAACCTCCAAATATCCAGACAATGCTGAATTTAGCATGTATAGGGTTCAGAAGCAGTGTGAGTACCATCTCGGTAATGAAGGAAAACATGGAGGAACATGAAAAGTGAGTAAACAACCCTTCCCATCCACAGAGGATGAAAGGAGGGAGAGTAGAGTCTGCTGAAGTCAGCTGAAAGTCAGTCTGCTGAAGGTCAGCAAAGGATGAGTAGATAAAATACAGAAGCTTTTGATCAACTAAGTGGCTAAGCAGATGAAATTTTTCCCAGGGTGTAACAGGCCACCACCCTGGGACCACCACACCAAGAAACAGGACTAGGACTGTGCAACCAAAAGCACAGGACAGCATGTAGCTGTGGACCTGTTACAGCTGGGGAGAAAAAGACAGCTGGGATGTAGCAGCACAATGAAAGGTTTGCAAAACCAACAGGAAAGGTAACAGATAGCAAGGGAGGAGCAACAGAGACCACAAACAAAAGAGCTGGAAGTTGAGACAGAAGAACAGTAAAGGCTGAGGCAGTGTGGTGTTTCTGGGGGGATGGAAGAAAGGATGCTGAGAACAGGGCAGGACATAGGAGATGCAGAAAG
Organism: Upupa epops; assembly: GCA_013397515.1. Taxonomy (NCBI): domain Eukaryota; kingdom Metazoa; phylum Chordata; class Aves; order Bucerotiformes; family Upupidae; genus Upupa; species Upupa epops. Next base: position 236,244 of record VZRI01006719.1, on the reverse strand, counting down.
CCAAGTGCGCCAGATTGGAGCTGATCACTGTGTGTTTCTTGCTACCAACAGCATGGACAAAGCTTTCAAGATATGAGGATTATCTGCTTTTCCTAGTCTAGACATGTTCATTTTCATTTTCAGGAAAAGCAATGGCATGTGAATTGCTGCAACCTCAGTGCCATTTTCTGGGCAGGATGGGGGTCTTCTATTGATGACTTGTCTGTGCTGTGACCTTAACCAGAGCACTGGCTTTTCGGTCATGCTATAAAAACAGTCTTCAATTTTACAGCCAGGAATGACATCCTAGGAACCTAGTTCTGGGGGAAGTGCTTTACATTATTAGCACAGGTCATTCTCTTCACCTTCATTCTGCTGATTTTTTCCCCATTGTTTCATACACATTTCAATTCAGACTTCTTTTTGACCTTAGCATTTCACTTACAAGTCTCTTATACGTGTACACATGAGATAATCAATACACTCTGCCTCATTCAGACACTGAGTAAGAGCTTGGGAGATGGATATTTCTCTTCAAGAGGGTTGTAGACCAACTGGAGACAGTCCAGACCACAGGCCTATAAGGCATGATGGAAGAATTAGTGTTTGTTCAATCTAGAAGTGAGCAGAGCAAAGGGACGCAGAGTAACGATACACGAAGTACCTAAATGCCACAACCATAAAAGGCTGCAGTTATAGAGAGGAAGATGATAAACTGTTCAGTGTGACCATGCTGGTTAAGAACAAGAAACATCCTGAATTACAGCAACTAAGGATTAGATAAAACAGCAGACAAGGTTTTTCCAGTTGTGAAACAGTGAAGTGCTAGACTAGATCACCTGGGGAAGAGCTTATAACACCACTTAGAAATCCTCCAACTACAAACATAGATTATTTGCCTCTGTCCTGGACATTAGTGAGGCTCATTAGATGGCTATTCTGCATTCCCTCAGCAAGAGCTAATTGAGAGGGTGACAAAATGAGAGTCTAAGGCTCAGCTTTGACACACAGAGGTAAGGTTTCTAGTTAAAAGTTGGGTGCACAGCAGGTCCTGCTCCTAACAGTTTGCTTCAAAAGCAAGCACAGAACTGCTGTTGAATATCAGGGACCCATTGGACCTGTACAGTCTGTCTCCAACAAGGGCAATGTAACTGCCCTCCACAATACAGTCCTGTCTGCTCTTCCTGAGCTTTGCTACCCTCTGACCACTGCAGGAAGCCAAGCTAAGCTGCATCATCAAACTTAACTTCTTCTGTTGTTGTTGAGCCAAATAGATTTTCACCTACTCTTCAACCCTTAGGGAAAAGGAAGTTGATTTTATGGCTAGAGAAAGCAGCTTGCAGTGATCAGTCCCAAAGGAAAAGATGATATCAGTGTTTTTGAGTTTCCAGTTAATTGTGTTTACTGGAGAATACATAATATTAGAGTGCCTTGAGCCTTGGCCAAGTCTGTAAAAGTAAATAAAGACAATTCCAGTTTAATGTTAGAAAACTGACCCTTGGATTATTTCTGAGCTCACATCTCCCAGCAGCTACAACAAACCCTGATGCATCAGATGGAAAATAAAGAGCATTGGACTCGTACCTTATTGCAGCAAATAAATATGTTTGGCTGCTGTAGCTAGAAGGCATCTCTCCTCCAGAAGACAGGCCAGAAGACAGAAGAGCAGCTGCTTTCTCCTAGAGCTTGTCTACTGATGGCTGATAGCTCTGCAGCTCATCAGACTTCCAGTCACCTTCTTAGGAGGACTCACTGCAAAACATGCTGTGTTAGGAAGCAACAGGATTGGAGATGGTCCATAGAATGGGACAAGCCAGGAAGTGAGGGTGACCCCAGTGTAGACTGTGTCCTCACTGATGGCACTGGCCCACTGTACCTGAACAGGACAGGCTGCATGGGGAAGCAACTAATGGTCCACCCTTATCCTTGGGATGAATCAGGACAGGGGATATTTAGGGAGCTCTATCAGGAGCTGCATAAGATGGGGTTGCAGATAGACCTAGCTACAAAGTAGCTCAGCAGAGAACAGGTTCAGTGCCTGAGTTTAGGTAGAGCTGGTCCATGAGTAGTTGGAGGTCCAGGTGAGGTTGGTTGGGGCAACTAAGGTCTACTAGTACCCTCAGTGCTCTGACACCGCATCTGCCTTCTGAGCCTGCTCCTCAGATGGGCAAAGACATCTTTCATCTCTCCAGTAAGAGCTGTATAGCACTGCCCATCCCAGAGACAAAGGCAGACATCAGATTCTCTCTTCTCGTCTCCCTCTACCACCTACATCGCTTCCTGTCTGGCCATGTGGGGTCAGCTGGTTAGTCCTGCTGACGACTCCTGTGCTTTATGAGCATATCTTGCACATTGCTTACAGCAATGCTAACCTCACCGTTTCTACCCAGTAGAGTCCCATTAGCCAGCAACTCTCTCTTCAGTCTCTAATGATTCAAATCACAAAGCCATTTGTCATGCTACATCTTCTTTCCCAGCAAGTAAAAGGCTGTAATTGTTTGCAGTTTGCTCTGAAATAGCCCTGGCTCCGTCTTGCTTCTTTATGCTATTAGGACTTGTTTTCACACTAGTGCTCTGTTGATATGAATTTCAAGCTATTTAAACTTTCCAGTGCTCAGAAGACCTTCAGCAGGGGGCATATTTTGCTGCCAGAAATGCCAGGATTACTTAGGTTTTGAACTTGTCATATGAACATTTAAATTTTTTTCTATGCACAAGAAAACAGTGATAGTTTGTGCTACCTTATATATGAGCTTCAACACCTATATTTCCAGCAATCTTTCTCATTTTCTTAATCCACTTTTAGCAGAGGAATAATCCTTTGAATAACAAATGCTTCCAAAAGTCGGTGGGATGAGCTCTGGCAATCTACACAGTCCAAGTGTGTGCAGCAGCCACCAGTGGTTCTGTGCCCAGGTTCCCTGTGAAGTGACTGGCTGCAGCCATGCCCAGATTGAGGTTTGAAAGGGGCTCGCAACAAGGGGCTGTTGCACTCAGAAGCGAATTAGCTCCAGACACAACCTGCTGAGAGACAAGGTGAATATCTTCTGCCTTTTTCAGTATTAGAACATAATACAGCATTTAAACCTCACCAGTGCATAGTAATTGTTCAAGAACTGTACAGGTTTTTAAATCAAAATACAGCAATATTTCTAAAATTAAAAATTCAAACCTAGTGATTTATGTCCTGCTGATATTTTAATTTGAAGGTATAGTCATTACTTGGAGCAAATTGCAATGAAATAAGCTTTTTTATTACCTTGTTTACCTATTTTTAATTGAAGAATATGCAATTCAATTACAAAATAAAATATGTGCTTACCTTCATTCCTTCTCAGCAGTATCTCTACACATTTGCTTACATTTCATTTACAGTTGTCATATGTATTTTTGAGCCAGTGGATGAGAGAAAAGGCTAGTGCATGAGAGAAACATGTAGGCTGTGGGTCATCTGCTAATAATGGCTTTTACTTCCTAGCAAGACTCTCAGGGAATGGCTAACCTTTCTCCTGACATTATGATACAACAGACATTTTGATCAGAAATTGCTTCCTGCACTTGGTTCCAAAATAAAATACCTCCCATCTTTTCTAAAAGATTCCAGAACCATCTCCTGGACAGAGATGCTCAGCCTGCAGCTAGTAGGTATCGCTCCAGCTGGGTAGTGGGTGAAAAGGTGGTCCGCATCACATGTCTGTCTCAACCACAGTGAAAAGTGACTGCTGCAGGGGGTTTGTAATACCACTCTCTCAGAAGGAACAGCTCAGCAGCAGGTGAATGGCATCTCGCTGTTTGAAAACAGTCACAGAGATCTCCTACCCTACTACAGTGCTAGTGTCCTCTCTTCCTCACCACATGAATGCTCAGATCTGTGGATTCAACAAGCCCTTCCATTTGCAAATATTCCCTCATGGATAGTTTGTACTATTTCATCTGCCTCAAAGAATCCATGGAATAATTCCTAGTCTGTGGCTCATTCACAAGCAGAGATGAGAGTTAGCATTTGATTTCCATAACGCAATTTCAGACATTTCATGAGGTAACCTCGTCCAATCTCAGACCCCTGGAGGTCTGATGGTGTCATCACTAGTGTTCACACCTCCTGGCTGTGTGGGGCTTCCTTGGGAAGGAACTCAAGGGACATGAAGAAGAGCCTGAGTCAGTTTTGGGGAGAACAACCCCTGTGTAAATGCGACTGAACGTGTGCACAGTAAAGTGTGTGTGAAGGTTTTGCTCATCTCTGATTCAGCCTGGGAAGCAGCTGCCAAAAATGACCCAGCTTGGCTTCTGGCCCAGCTCACACAATTAGAAAAGTATTAGCTGAGCTTAATAGGAAAAGCAACATGAAGCAGATAGGAGCTGGTGCAGTTGTTAAAGACAATGTAGTGTTTTTCCCTGGCAGAAGCCCAGGCTAATGGAGGGTTTCCAGCACCCAGAGCACCCTCCAAATGAAGACTTAATTGGCCTCTGAAGCCACTCATATAATTACTAACACTTTTAATGAAGCATGAAAAATACAAGAGCCCAGGACTGTGCCATGGAGGCAAGAAATGATCCTATAATTTGTCTCAGAAAATAAACCAAAGCTCCTTTACCTTTACAGTGAACCTACTCCCCAACTCCTATGTGGCCCGCAGACTCAGGTGCCAGTTTCTAGGGCACTGCTAAGCCCAAAGGGAAATCTGTCTTCTAGCACAAGGCAAAACACCTGCTTTCGCCTGGTTGCTGGCAACAGCTGTGCAGCCTCCCAGCTCCTAAGCAGGTTGGACATCGAGTGAACACCAGAATGGACTTGAACATCTAACTTCTGGTGTGTGCAGCACTGCCCTGCCCTCTGCTGAACATCTGCTTTGGTGAATGCTTTATATTGTGATTCTGCTCTAACTTCAACTAAATGATCCTCCGTGATTTCTGTTCTGCAGCTGCCCCTGAATGCTGTACCTGTGCTGATTACTCAGACACAGTACCTGCAGCTGTAACATCTGCCACAGGCTCAGCCATGTACATTCCCCCTCAGACCAGGGACCTGCACAGTGTGTTCCAGAGCAAACCTGTGAGGAGTCCAAGATACCTTTCCTTCAGTTGCTATGCTGGATCAAGCCAAAGATCAGTGGGCTTTGTGCTGCTCTACAATGTTCTGTTTCACAGGGCACAGTTTGCTGGCTTGTTTGTTTTGGGGGAGACTTTTGAGATTTTTGGTGAAGTCAGGACCCATCTGGTTTAACACTCACACTCATCACTTCCTTTGATGTCTTCTATCCTTTGTATGGGTATGGTGACATCTGGTCCCACCCAAAGGAAGTCTCGACCAGGCATGTTAGGGAGGACCTAACAGTTTAACTTTGATCAAGAAGGCTTCCTCCTTGCTATACCAGCAAAACAGCTGTAGCAGCACCACACCCAGCCTTGTCCAATTATCCTGCCATCAACCTGGCTAATTAGCCTTCTCAGAGCTTGGCAAGACCACAGCAATATTGCTCATTCTTTCAACGTCAGTTCAGACAACACTGGACTATCCAACCTTACACTTTTTCACAATGTTGGTCATTAAGGCCAGAGACAGTACCTGTCCATCCTCCACACCTCTATTCCCAAAGCTCACAGCTACTAAAGTGAGAGGAAAATTTCAGGAGAAAAATTTCAGTGTCCCCTAAAGAAAGGGAAGACACTGGCACCACCGCCAGAAGAACAGTACAGAGGCAATAGCCAGCTGCCATGGGATACAGCATTACTTCTGTTCTGGTTGTTTTTCACCATGTACCTTGGCATTCTCTCTTGGACTCCATGTTCTGCTGTCTGGGGTCCTCTGGTACTCATGTGTCCACACATGCCCAACAAAAAGCCACTGAGTCACTTGCTGGGGACAAGAGATAAGAAATTCCATCCTCTTCAAGAAACAAACTTTGGCCGGACTTACTAAGCCTCTTGTTATCACTGTGGCATTCAGCTGCAATTAAACACTGAGATCTGAATGCTGGTCACTGGACAACTATTGCTTTCCTGTGACTGACATTGTTTGTCCAAGAGTCTGAGCCTTGTGTAGGCTAGACAGTGTCAAGAAATTCCTTAGGACAGTCTCATATCTAGCACTCATGATCTTAAGGTGCATGAGCTCAGAGCTCAGTTGCTGAAGTAGGCAGTATTCAAGCAAAGGGAGAGCATCATCTACTACCCAGAAAGATGATCAACAAACTACATCTTCCCTGGTACAGTCTGGACCACAGCCAGCCCTGAAGCCACGAATTTTACCCTGCTTGTTCTGGGTCTTAGATAATTTTACAACTAAAATGCTAAAATTTGATTAAACCACACTTAGCTAGAGTAATACCTGATGTGAGCTTAACTGCCCTCAAGTGAGGACAAGCAGAAAGTGCAGATAAAGAAGTCACCTGAAAAGAAGCATGTTTTGCACCAACCTGAGTGAAACTTCAGAGAGGCCCAGCTATGCCCAAGGGACTTTTGTCTCATGTGCCATAGGCTCAAGCCTAGTGTTTTACTTTGGAGCATCTGCTTTGGCTCTGCCTCGAGGGCTTGCTGGGGTTCTCTGTTTCCAGCTCTGCTCAGATAACCATCACAGACTGGCTAAATGAACACAGTGCAGAGGAAAAGCAGTGACAAGCCAGAAAAGGACCCCAGCTCACAATCTACCTGTTTTATTTCAACAGAGATTATGCAGGTTCCTGCACGCATTCACTCTCCAGATAATGGCTCTGGCTGTGGATGTCAAGAGGGCAGCTGTGTCTTTTGCCACGTCTGCACAGCTCTGCCACCAAAGGAGCAGCAGCAAAAATAAATGATGTGTGCCTTCAACAGAAACAGGACTTGATGGGGCTGTGACCTGGGGGAGAGGGTGACTTGGAAAATGGTGTGAGATTGCCCAGCTCTAGATACCAGAGATCCATCAGAAGTGTCAATGTACAGGCTGAGGAGGTGATAAGAGCATTCTGGTCATTCTCAGCAAGGCCAAATGGCACCTGGTGGGGGCCAAGGCTCTGCGCCTCTTCAACAGGGAGCAATGGCCACCACCCTGTGCTTTAGCCCATGCCCCTCCTGGAGGCTGGCCTGGGCACTGTGTTTCCTGGGAAAAAAAACCCAACTAGCAGATAATTCCTTTCAGCAGAGACTCTCCCACCCAAAATATTTGAAAAAAAACCCAAACAAAAAACCAAAAAAAACCCCAAAAAACCCAAACAACCCCCCCAAAAAAACCCCAAACTATTTTGTCGATTCTTTTTTAATCTTCAAAATGTATTGCTCAGCACATTGCTGCTCCAGAGTGAACCTAACCCTCAGCTGTCTAACCCTCAGCTGGACAAATCTCAGGCTTAGGTGGGAAGGAGAAAAGGCAGGTGCTGGCAGCAGAGGGGCACACACAGAGCTTTTGGACTTGACTGGAAAACACTCGTGACACTGATTTCTCCTTTTTTGAAGAAAAGTAGAACGAAAATGTCAGAAATTTTCCAACAGAGGGAGCACTGGGACAGCTGTGGCCATTGCACTGACAACCTCTCACCTGAGGTACCTTATTTTGGAGCTGGAATCATAGAATCATAGAATCATAAGGGATTGGAAGGGACCTCAAAAGATCATCTAGTCTAACCCTCCTGCCACAACAGGACCACCTAGACCAAGTCGCATAGGAACAGATCCAAGCGAGTCTTGAATGTCTCCAGGGAAGGAGACCCCACAACCCCCCTGGGCAGCCTGTTCCAATGCTCCATTACCCTCACTGTGAAGAAGTTCTTTCTGATATTGATATGGAACCTCCTGTGTTCCAGCTTGCACCCATTGCCCTTTGTCCTATCATCAGATGGCCTTAAGAAGACTGGATGCCTGTATCACTCTTCTCACCTGCCATCCTCTGGGCAAGATGCATCAACACTCTCAAGGACTGGGGCCTAATTTGGTAGTCAGAAAGCAGGATCTTTAACTTGGAGACTATTCTGGAGATGAAAAAGAAATAAATCTTACTTCCTTTCAGTGATAATCTGTAAAGACAGGATTTGACAGGCACTTGTGAATCAAGAGAAGCACCTTCCCAAGGAATTACAGAAAACGACTTGTGGTCACTGTGAATTGGAATGGAATTATTATTTCATATGTGCCATAAGGACATGCTTTAGAGCAGTGGCTCCTATTCTCAGGCAATCTAGGCTGACTGGGAACAGATGGAACGCAACAGTTGTGTTAGGTTTGGTGACCACAGCAATATCAAAATTATTACAAGTATTATGTTTATCAAATGACGGTGTGATATGATGAATGCTCACCTGGATTTACTCAACAGAGGAACTAGAATAACTTGCTTCCTTGTGTGCACACTGAAAGGGCAAATAACACGTTTCCTCTGTTTTGAGGAAGCATTTTTGGCAAGCTTTACAAAACTTATTTTTGTGATTCCAGTTATTCTAGCTGTGACAGAAACTCAGCTGAGAAAGACAGGAGCAGCAGACTGGTTTAGATGCTGGCGTGTAAACCAGAAGTCACCAAGCTGACATTTGCAAAACCTAAAGACTGCATCAAAACCATAATAATAATGAAATGAGCCATGGCTTGAGCTGAAAGCCAGAAACAGTTTAGAAATGGATAGCAATCAAATGGCAAGGTCTTTTGCAACAAATATGGCAACTAGGGTCACATGGACAGTGTGGAATCCACAAACTCGTACTGCTGAACAGAACCCATGAGAAGTGGGTTCAATGTTGCTGCTCATATCTGCTGCATCCCAAGACGTCTTGGATCTCTAGCTCACATAGGCTCAAGTGCAACACTGCAAACTCATCAGACAGGATATCTTGCATGACTGAAGTGACAATTCTGCATAGCTACTTTACTAGAGCAGAGATTTATCTCAACAATGCCTGAAGCTTTTCCAAAACCTAGCTGAGCTTTATGTTATGTTGATCCTTGATGCTTGATAACTGAAGAGTTTTGTTGCAAATTCTGGTATTACCTAAGAGGAGGAGAGACTATGATCACTGATAAGGTGGAGGAACAATGAATAAAATATAATATAGAAGCTGCAGAAATCTTACCTGTTCTTTAAGTAGGCAGAATTAAGTGTATCTCAGCGTGAAATTCTACTGAGAGAGCATATGATGCAACACTGCAGCCATCAAGGGTGGCTTTACAGTAGAAACCAAGCTCTTATGTCCTGCTTAATTTCAACCTAAAAACCTAGGTGTGACCTTCAAAGCCTGCTCTGAGTGCTGTTCCTGCCCTGAAGCAGCCTTCTTCCCTAAAGAGCTGCCATTTTAGTATGAAATTCTCTGTATGGCTTCCCTAGTTGTGCATTATGGAGGTTTGATGACGTCTGCCCTAGTAGTTCAAATTGTGCTGCAACATCCCTGAGATATTCCCAAATCATCTGACTGGAACTGCAGGGAGGTAACATGTGTGACTCCAACACAAGGGCTCTGCTTAAACCTCACAGTAGTTCAGTGTGTAGCTAGTAGATTCTGATGTAAAACACACTTTACTCCCTTGTCTGCTGGAGGGTATTTGATCTCATGGCTAATAATCAGCAGAGCAGGAGTCATGGCCCTCTAGCATGACTAAGTGATCATCGCCCCACACCGTTCTCCCATTCCTTCACAGAAGGTCCAGAAAACACTCAGCCCAAGACTTGCTGTGGCTCGTACTGTAAGCATGGGTTGCTAAAACCTTTCTCTTGGAAAAAGAGGCAGGTTTTCATGTGAGGAATCCCTGTGGGTTTCCATTAGACAGGAATAAATCCAAGAGTGCGTAACGCCTGTAGGATATTTTTGGGAAGGATTTGGAGTACATTCCTGCCTTCAGCATTTCCTGTGAATAGCACACTAAACTCCTACTGTTTAAAAGGCATGGGAATGTCCTAGGTGAGAACTTCAGGAAGCTGGTCATTAAAATGCAATTGTCTAATGAGTATTGATGTCATTGCTACACACTTGTGGAGAGCTAGTTGTAAACACTGAGTGGTCCAACAGAGAAACTAGCTTCCTGCAGATTAATTGTGACACTGATGTATGTTATATATAAATAGCACTAATCAGTGTTGCCGGCCATGTAACCATGAGACAGGCAGGAAACGAAAGATGCCGAGAACTTTGCAGACTCACTTTCTTCTTTTGACCCTTCAAAAGATGAAATAAGCTAATTTAGTTTAGCACAGATATAAACACTGTCCACAGAAGTTCTGCAGAAAATACTGAGATTCCCAAGGCTACACAAAGGTCAAGTTTTGGTCATGGGTACATAACAAAATTCCTCTGAGATCCCTAAGCTGACAGGTCCTGTAGACCCCAAAAGCAAAGGCTTATATTCCTGTTATCAGTGACCCATATCTGAAGAAAGCAATTCTGTTTCATTCCTTCTGAACACCAGCAATAAAAGGAGGTTTCAGAATTTGAACCACATGTAGGCCTTACAACATTTCTTTTCCACTAACTCTGAAGCATTCCACATGCCAAGTTCCTCTGCTAAAATGAAACTTCTAAGTCTGCTACTGCAGGATTCTCTACTTGAGATCTACAATAAAACTAATTTTCCTTTTGGTATTGCTTCATAAAGCAAGTGGGTATTTTATCCAAAGATAAACAAAGCAACCATATATTGGATCATATAAATATTAACTTCTAGGTACAATTATGGCTTCCAAACAGGAATAAATATAATTCAAATGATACAAATATTGCCTAGGGATAAATTCTTAAAAAGTTACTGAAGAACAGAATTATTTACTAAGGCAAACCAATTCAGAACATATCATTTTCATCTCTTTAAATCCCTTTACAGGAAAAATAATGAGAACTATGGCAATAGAGACCACACTTTTCAGTGCATGGCTGTTCTTCATAGGACAGGAAAGATACTGTGTTGCCTTCTAAAAAAATGCAATTCCCACAAAGAAGAATATTGCTTCCCTTCAAGAGAAGCTAAACCCAACATAACCCCACAAAAGCCATGCTGGTAAAACTGGATTTGAATAAGAAAAGTGATTTGGAATGGAGTAACCCAGGCACTGACAGAATGTCAACATGGGCATGAAGAAGGTAAGTATACTTACCAGGTAATAACAAAAGTGGCTTGAAGAGAGATGTGAAGGGATGTCTCACAAAGAACTTACTGTGCTCTAGTTCTTTGTGCTGAGCTGAACCAGTCAATTGGGACTTCATTTCTATTCAGCAGTGAATTGGCAGTCTGGATCTTTCAGTGCTTGCCTTTAAAAGAGAAATATGGCATGTTCAGTGTTTAATACAATTTAATACAACATCCTTATTACTAACAGTATCACTCAGTATTGTGTTTATAGAGGGCAACTATCTGGTCTATAGAAGTATGACTTGATCATCAGCTGTGACAGAACTTTATCAAACACTTACAAAAACCACTGCAGATGTTTTTCAACTGAAAAACAGGCCCAAAGAGCTCAGTACAATACCTCAAGGACTTTTCTTTACTTTACCATTTATTCAATTTTGCTATTTGTCACATAAAGATTGTTTTGAAAATGAGTATTCTATTCATCTATGAAAGTTCTTGAAAGATACATTTATTCTTTTCAACAAGTAATAAATCATGTTGACAATGTTGCTCTCACTTTGCAGAGATGATCTTGATTTAAGGGCTTAAAAAAATCACTGGTCAAGGAGACCTGTGAATACATTGCAGTGGTTAAAGAAATGGTTGGGAATAGGGACATTTGGTTTTCCTTTAGAGCTTTCTAGGTCTCTAGTTATGTCATCAATATAATATTCTGTGTCTGCTTGTTTTGGCTTAAAATAATGTATTTATATTTCTATATCATCATCTTTCACTACACAGAACTGCCCGGAAGTGTTTAGAGTCATTAATATTGTTGCTATAGCTACTGTAGCCTGTGGTGCAAAACAGAAATAGTTATTAGCACCAGCACCAGAGCTGACAAAACACAGACTGACTTAGATGCAATTTGGCTACTTCAGGGCCTGGATTTAATATTAGCTTTCTATTAATGGGGAACAAAAAAAGAGTAGGGAAGAAAAAAGTTTGCTTATAATTATTCCCTTCCTCCCCACATCTCCCTCTGTGATTTATAAAACAATCCACAGGAGATGCACAGCACATTGCTGCACTTGGGACTGATACTGGTGTCACAAGGCAGTGCAGCATATTTCCAGCATCCAAGACTTAACAGCTGTTGCTCTAGAGTCATTTAAAAGTGGATTGGATGGATGAGTCACTCAGATGCACACTGGGGAGAGCCCATTATTGGTGGGTGCTGAAAGAGATGAATTAAGGAATTATTTCCATCTCTAACTTGCATAGTATACAGGCAAAGCCACCCAAATTCATTTTTGAGTGGCATTTCATGCTATAAATCTTTCTTAAATCAGCTTGTATGACCTGGTGAGGCTACAATTAACATTTTTCAAGGAACTGAAATCACTGGGGAAAAAAAACCATAGCAGATGAACACAGACAGGACGAGACAGGTGAAAAAAAGACCTCCCATGCCTACCACCACTGCTGCAAAGTGAAAATACATCATGCATGCTATATTTATTTCCTTATCAGTAGAAGACAAAGCATGTTACTAAAGACACTTGTGGTTAAAGACAGTTTAAAATAAGCAGGATGTAATAAATGTCTAGCCTGAAACTGAAAATGCCAACCTTCTTAAATGCCCTGCTTCTTAAAGGTCCTTTGGCCACACAAGGCAGTTTTGCACTGAATATTTCTCAGTCAGTCTGGTTTTTAAATTTGCATCGCACTTAGGAGGGTTTTCTTTTATTTTCTATGTCCTAAAAAAATAACAACAGATAACATCTGCCTTGTTATTATGCTTCATGAACTTGGAGTCCTAGCAGCTTTCGGGTTTTGTAGTTCTTTTGCACATGAGTACATCCTGTTCTCCTCAGTCCAGAAGCCACAAGGAAAAGGCCATGGTGGGACTCACCAGAACTTAACTAGTGTGACAGTGGTTGCATAGAACTGAACTTGTGGGAAGGTGATGAGGTCACGTCTTCTCCCAAGGCACAGTATCTTACCTGAATAACCAAAATGAGGCAACAGCATTAAAAATGAGGACTTAATAAACCAACTTCTGCATAATTCTAATCTTTTCCCGTGTCTCACACAGTTAACACTGCAGAGGATTCTTTGGTAGATGTATTGTTAGATGTGTTGTCCCATCGGCATTTCCAACACAAATTGTACTTAAGAATGAATGCAATTAATTGATATCAGATGTGTAAGTGCTGGTAATTTGTGCTGGTAATTTGTGATGGTCAGCCTAAAAAATTAATGTGTTTTTATGTTATTCAACAGAAGAGAGACTTGGTTTTGTTATTTACTGTCAAAAAATAAATCAATCACAACTTTCTGTGCTAAAATAAAGAACTCTCCTGGCTGGAAGAGTGTAAATGAAAATGAACACACAGGTATAAAAAGTTAAAGAGGGTCTTAAAGCAGACAAACTCAAAACTAGAAGTAGGAACTCATCATTTCTGGCAAATTGTGCAAAACTTAAGTCTCTTCACTTACAAAATACCTGATCAGCCACAGCTTCACATGGCTCTTGCAGGAGTCTGAGAAATCCCAATTTCAAGTTAGCCTACTGTACATAGAACTGATTTTGTGTCCAGAACACAGGACCCAAGGCTGCAGAGCGCAGCTTAATGTCAGCTACAAGTTCTAAGAGCTAAAGACAATGTTGTAGATGATTTTATGCAAAGTTATTCTTATTGAAGTTCATTTTCTGGAAACTATGGACACAGGTATTTGGGGGAAAATGATGCTATCACCCTAAACCTAGTAAAATAATGAGTTTCGCAAACTGAAGCCCAGGAGTTGCTCTCAGCTGATCACTGCGTTTGCTTGCAACGGCCATTTTGCAAATCCGCAGCGTCACTTCCCTAAATGATGACTGTAAAAACCAGAACTCTACCTCAAGTCCCTTGTATGTGCAGCCACAGTGGCAGTGAAGGTGGGAAACCTCATGCTTCCTTCTACCTGCTCTTGAGACTGATCAACGGCCAACTGAGGGCAACCCATCCTATCCCAGCATGTGAGAGCCCCCCGGAGCACACCACTTACGTCAGACTCGGCTCCTGTGAGGAAGTACAAGAAACGGTTTCTGAAACTGAGAAGCTGTCTTAGAGGAAGATGGAAACCCCACTTCTTTTATTCCCACAGCTAAACATTTCTGCTTCAAAGGAGAAATCCTATTACAAAGTCATGAAATCAGCAATTAAAGAAGAGCCACATAAAGCAAGCAAGCCTGGGTGAGTTTTAAGGTCATGCTGACACCTTTGACTGTTCTGTTTACATAGAGGATTCTTCTAACCTAGCTTGTGAGCATGAATTTAGGGCAGATGATTTTGTTTCTGACTTATATCTATGAAAACCTGTGTTTTGCAACCCTAGGAACTGTATACAGAAGAAATTAATGGCAGAAATGTTAAGAACAAGAAAGAAATCAAGCAATAAACTAAGTAAAGAGGAAAGGGGAGGTTTCAAGAAGTTCTGAGAAAAGCTTCTTTAGAACCTGAATATGATCTCAGAAAGTTTCTTTTTAAAAATTTCAAATTACGGAAAGAAAGACTTCCTTCTTATTTGCTGTTTATGTTCTCTAATGTGAAATTTCACCCCCTTATATTTAAAATAAATGGAAAAGATACTGATACTTTTCTATATGTAAATTTTTGCTAAGGGATAATGAAAACATCATTAATGTGAATAATATATGTGTAAGTAACACTAGCATTGTTATGATTAAGCACGGGAATGTCTACAATGCAGCAGCAGAGATATTAGTCAAAGGAATTGTCTGAGGGAGCAAAAACCAACTTTCAACAAGGCTGCTTGAAAAGCTGCCCTAATTATCTTACAGAGCAAAGCAGAAGAGGAATAGGCTGAGCCTTCTTCTGCAGAAATCTGAATTCCATGAAGGCGATCATCTTGGTAAACCTGGAAACTTGACAAAAGCAGCAAGGTAAGAATTCGAAAATATCGAGTCAATGGGGGATTCTTTTCAGGGAGTGTCTGTGTGACTCAGAATGTTTCCTGCATCTGTCTGCCTGCATTCACACCTGACTGAGTGTTACACTTTTGAGACCTAATTTAACCTGAGCATATGAATGCTACAGAATTACCCGGCATGCATCAAGGTAACTCACCACTGATGTTTTCATGCCACCAAGTGTAGACTGGTTCTCATGCACTTAAGCCTCTAATCATGCCAACAGCATTTTTTTTTTTTTAATTCATGGACTATATTGAACAAGCATCAACTCCAAAGCGTAGCTGACAAACTACTACTTACAGGGAAATCAAGCAGCATCTTGAAAAGGCAGTTTTCCAATGAATTCTGCCAGAATTATGCATAGTTCTGCAACAACTGCAGTAACCGAACAATTCCGACACTGGTGTTTGAACTCTTGTGATATTGTCCCTGTTACACCATTTGTCATAAAAATTCAAGGCAAAATCTTGGTTTTGTTTACCTCATTAAGAGTTCAGTTCCTGATTTCAATGAAGTACCAAGATCTAACAGATCTATTAAGAATTTTGTTTGTAGGTCTTCACTGAAGAGGACTGTGTAAAGTATCATAACTCTATGGTCTAACAAATATTGCCACTCTTTCTTTTCCTTTCTTTCCCAAAGTAGATGCCTACTTTAACCAGAACTGCTTCTACAAGCCCTTACGAACTGTGAAAACACAGTAGAAATGGTATAGGGGCCCAAACTCTGTCTCTGGAATCTAAGAAAAGGGTCAGGAAACAAGTATCTAAATGCATCTATGCATTTGAGCAATGTTTCTCCATCTTTTGGACATGGGATGTCTAAATATCATACCCATTCAAATGATAGGGTGTCCTCATGGTCTGCAAAAATTTCCAGTTCAAGCTCATGATGGGTTTCATTACTTTTTTTTCTCTGTTTCTTTCTTGCTTTGCTGCTGGTAGAAGCCTTAATTCAATAGTCTTACTGTCAGAAACACAAGACACTGCAATGACAAAACATTGCTGGGAACATCGTTTTAACGTGTCTCACTTTCAGACATGTAAAACTACTCTAATATTGCATCTAAAAAGAGGAAGCACAGCCTCCATGCTGCCTGAACTCAGCAGTACTGGGTGGCTGACTGCTTCTGGGTAATTCACAGAAAGTACACAGTCGTCGGAGCACTGTTGTGAGCTGTGAAAAGGCACTTTCAGAAGCAGCTACAATAGCAATAAATAATTTTCTTGAGAATTTTCCCCTTTTAACAGAATATCACTGCCTTTCTCAGCCAGGTGCCTGACTCACAAGGATTCTGTTCTTGTTGTATGGAGGAGAAACCCGTAGATTTTTGCTCATCTTTATACATAGAGAGAAAGGTGTCAATTATTCTTTGCAAAAATAATAAATTATTATTCCATGTTTCTTTGCTTCAAATAACAAATTGCAAATTCATATCTCCCTTTCAGGGATTTGCTTAGCTTTTATGGTTTCCATTCTTCACACAGAGATACTAACATAAGTAGAAAGACGACTTAATGAAGCATTGCAAATGGATAGTTTGCAATAGTGGAATTGGACGTGGTTTGTTAATCAGTCTCTTCTCATCTGTAGAAAGTGGAAAAGCTGAAGTAATCTTGGTTTCTATCTCTTATAGCAGCAAATCATTGATGAACACAGGTGCTGGGGATCTTTGAGGCTACTGGGTTGTTGCAATTTCTGAAGGAAAACTAGAAATTCACAATAAGTTTCCAAACCCAGCAAAGAATCTCTCCAGTGTTCCCTGTGGCTGTGGACTGCTCATGTTATCTGAAGTCATCAGGGTTTATCTTTCACTATGACCAAATTAATTTCTGCAGCTACAGGAATTCACTGTTTCCAGACTTAAAAGTTGACACAGTTCAGAGAACTGCACTTTTTTGTATTTCTCATAGCTGTATGGGAGTGAGGTCTCACTTTCTCTGACTTGCTTTACTGGCCTCTGCTCATCAGCTGAATTTCAGTTCTCCAGTATTTTTACCTCTCAAGAACTGTTTGTCTTTCCTTAGTTAAAATTTTTCATTCCTAGAAGCAATGACTTCAGCTAGGAGGCATGTGACTCCTATTAGAATAGCAATTAAAGAAAAGTCAGCCTTTTAGTTTTGTGCAAAACCAAGACCATTCCTAGGTTAAATTCCTTCCCAAACTGATGAGAATTTCCTTTCATCTAAACTTCATGTTGCTACAGGATTTTGCCAAGAAAGCCTGAACCATGTCAGTTTGGCATCAAAACAGCAAGCCTCTATGAAGTAACAGGGAGTTCTGTTCAGGATATGTTTTGTCCATAAGTTGTTCTAACCAACTAACTCTGGACAAGTTGCTTATTGATGCTTTCTGGGCACTGCACTTTGCTTTTCAGTGAAAATTATTCCAAATTATTCCAAATTGCTAAAGCACCTAAAGTTTTACTTCATCTTCAGGCTTGGAACTTAGGTCCTAGTCGTAGCATGATACACTTCGTCTCTGGACTTACTCCAGCTCTGGTCCAACAAGAACCAAAGTATTGTTGATGGGTGCATTTGAGGTTAATCTACACACAACCCAAAAAGGCTTTCTCCAAAACTGTATTTGTGTGAACAAAGTAGGTTGATCTTACCTTTCTGCATTATTCTCTGGGGTGGAATATTTGAAAATAAAGTAAAATACATGCAACTTGACATATTTGATGAAGAACTTTACAGAACCTGAAGAATTTGATGAAGAGTTTTATAGATGGAGCACAGTGTCTCAGAATAACGTGACACTTGAAGTATGTTTGTGGTAAACAAACCAGGCTACTTGTGCTATCACCAGCTAAGACTGTTACCTAAACAGCAGTGCTACGACTTTGTCTTCAGGCTACAGAATTTCCTGTAGTTCATTAAAAATAGGCTGTGGTAACAACTTTAGACCAAGTGCATCCAAAACCACATCCCTGCAAAAGCACTTTTTGAGTCTAAATAGGTGAGTGACCTGGTTCTCTCATGAGTTTTACCACCCTCAATGATCTCAGTTCACTTCTGGATTGATAGTGCAAGACAAACACTGAAGAGAAGAACCTCTGATGATTTTTTAAACAGAGTAGAAAAGGAAAAAATGAATGTCAGAAAAAAATTAAACCGAATGTTTCTGAAGTCCCTGAGAGAATAAGCTCCTTCAGTAATGCCACCAATTCAAAGGCATTGTGAAACAATCCTGAACAATACAGGTAACAAATAATCTGCAAAAGCTTCATAAATACACAGTGCACACACTTCTTCAAAACCCCTTTCTGTCTCTTAAGCAGTGTGTCTCCTGAAGAGGCAATGAAATGGGCAGAATCTTTTGACAAACTGCTTTCTGAGAAAGGTAAGTATTTTTCTCTTCTCTGTTCAGGCTGTTAGGATGGAAAATCAATGGAAAATCATGAAAAATTATACAATCTAGTTGTTCACTTAAATAGTCCTGATGGTTAACTAAACTAGGTGTGATGGGTCATTTGTAGCAGCATGTGTTTATGCTCTCTTCACATGCTTAGGCTACAACATGCTGTAAACTACTGAAAATAGTTGAAAGTAACTTTTAAATTTTGTATTTTATTGCACAAAGCAATATAACAGTTGGCAAAGGGTTTCTTCAATAAAGAATAGAATTTCATTTGACTATTCCTCAAATATTCCTGACTGCCAGGGTAAGCTTGAAGAATAAAAACATGTTCACTATACTTAAGATTTTGCCACTTCTGCTACAGTTTGTTTCTAAACCAGTAATAGGATCCAAGCTGGCCATCATTTGGAAGGGCATGGTCCTTACAAAATTATCAGATACCAGTGTGTCTCCTAACAGTTTGGAGGAACACATGCATGATCCAGCTACAGGGCTGGACACTATGTGCTTTTCAAAACTGTTTCTTGAACAGTTGACATCAATATGATTGCATTACTTCCACAGATAAAGCGTTCTTGGCATACTAAACATAGGGAAAGGAGTGCGCGTATTTTAATGACTATGATTTTACAATGATCTTCTTCGATGTGATGTAATTCAAAGGCAGCACAACTTCTTTTCCTAGCTTGCGCAGACTGAGTGAAAAGAGAAAGTATCTGATAAAGGCTTTCGTTTGTCTTTTTTTAATGCAATCCAACATTGCCTTCTGCAGCTGGACTGGATGCCTTTACGAAGTTTCTGAAAACTGAGTTCAGTGAGGAGAACATAGAGTTCTGGATAGCCTGCGAAGATTACAAAAAATCCAAAACTTCACATGAACTTTTGCCAAAAGCAAAAAGCATTTATGAAACGTTCATACAGAAAGATGCTCCAAAAGAGGTACAGTAAAAATGTTCTGCATAGACACAGTATTTGACACAACAGCATCTGAGAAAATATGCTTATAAGAAGTGCATGCCCAGAAGCAGGGGCAACAGTTAATCATGTAGTCACTGACGCAAGAAGTCTGTATCTTAAATGTCAGCATTCTGGAAGGAAAGCTGGAAGGAACTGCATAGATTATTCTCCTTGCCTTCTGTACTCCTTTTAATACTCCTTCTACATTACTCTTCTAAGGGTAGAGCATGAGTTTTTGTATGATTGGAATTCAGTGCTTCCTGCAAAACTGCAAAGCCACATATACACGGGGTATAGGTAACAAAACTAGTTAAAGCTGGAGTGAGACCTGTCAGCTAGCATTTGTGAAAAAGCATTGTCTGTCTTTATTTAAAGTTACTGCCAGAGCAACAGATTTATTTTCCCTTTGTCTTGAAACAATAATTACATACTAAGATTCAGAAGCTTCTCTTTTAAATAAGCCAGAAGACTTATCAGTAAAACAGAGTAAAAAAAACTAGAAGAAACTATTAAATTAACCATATCCTTTAAAATAATAACTGTGCTTAAGTATGGACCTTTCCACTCCCCAGGTCTGATTGTATATTCTTGGTATGTTACTGTTGGCATAGGCACAAAAGTATGTTGGTATGACAATCCACACTGACACTCAAGCCTTTTTATAATTCTGTAACAGTGCAAAAAGTTTTTGTATTTACAATTTCTTCATGTTATAGCGGTGTGTTATGAAGGGTTCACAAACAAATCAAAGGAATATTTTTTTCCATGTTGTAAGAAAGAGACAAACAAGCTGTGAGCTGATGAACTCACTGAAACATGTGGGTTTTTGGACACAATTTCCTCTAATTCTACCAAGCTACAGCAGATCAGACATGTCACTTGCCAATACTCCTTCACTCTCTATTATTTTCTTTAATTGTAAGAAGCCTAAGTTAAAAGCTAACTGCTACTTGTCTGTAACAAGGGTGAAAAAGGTGTAATTCTCATTTTAAGGGGACTGCAAAATGGAGCATTTTCCACCAGTATTTCCCATAGATTATATCTAAGGTTCAGATCTGCTTCTCCTAGGAAATGACCACTTTCAAAGACACATGCTCCTTTGTTTTATGTATTTCAAGTATCATGTTACATAGAAAGAAACCCCCTAAGTTGTTTGAAGTAGAACCTGTCATTGCCAACTGCTCAAACTGTTTGCAGTTATGGTAGGGCAACAAGTTCTTCTGGTCCTGTCATTGTTTATGAGATTGACGTAAGTGAAAAAGGAGCAAGAAAACAGCTAGTGAGCACACAGGGTATAGAAGTTGGTTTTTGCCTAACAGGTATTTGTCATAACTTTTGATTTGGTGCACATAGTATGGGTACTGTTGTAGACTGTAAGCAGTTGCCTTTGGTGAGACTTACTTCCTTGATTTCACCTGAGACCAGCCAACAGTGCCTCACCTCAGACCACGCAGCTCTGCATCCTGCTTCTTCCCTCTGACTCACTTCTTCTCCAGCAGAGCTCTTTTACGCACAAATTCCTGAGCCTACAGTTCAATATATTATAAAATCTTACATTTGATGAGTGGACCATTTTGTCATCGTTAATTGTTCCTTAGTTCTTAGATCTAAACTATTTGTTTTAGGGAAATTACGTCTCAGCAAGGGAATACATTGTACTGATTGATGGGATCAACTTTTAAAAAGTGTATATTGTCTTATTGTTCAAAATAGCATGCTTGAATCAGTGTCTGACACATTAATAATATCCCTGCACTACTGAAATTTTCCCTGATGAATGCAGCAGCACATGGAATAAATTATTGGTTTGATTTGCTTTTGCCATCTAAAGCCTCCAAACCCCATTCAAATAATCGCATTTTAATTATTAGAGTTTTCTCACCTTCCTGCTATTAAATCACTATACAGAAACCAGAAATTTGAAAAATTCACTTACACAATCTACCAAGACAAAGTCCTATCTGAATCTTAAATAAGAATGGAGGGGGGTCAGTAGAAGTTCGGTGTTGTAAAGCCTGACAGCTGCAAACATCACTATTAGAAAGGTAATTTTAGCCAAAGTTCAAACTTTATCTTCTATTTTACCAGTTATCCATTGCAACAATGGCATATCTTTGGAGGCTTTCTGGCAGCCATCATTGACCACAACTATACTAATGAATCCTGTGTTTAGTATCATATTGTATCAGGGATTCAAGGACTTTCACCCAAGTACAGTATTGTTGATATGGTTAACAACACAGGAAATGCATGAATATACATTAAAGAAATACATTTCTTCTCATTCTCCAGGTGAATTTGGACTTTCAAACCAAAGAAGCCACCAGTCAGAACATTGAACAACCCATCATTACCACCTTTGATGTGGCACAAAACAGAGTCTACAGGCTGATGGAGCAAGACAGCTACCCACGCTTCCTAAGATCAGATCCTTATCTAAATTTGGTTAAGGGCAGAAATCCTAGTCGTCCTACCCTTAGGAGACGATCACGGTCTTTTACTGTCAATGATTTCCAGGGTGTACGGCCAGACTTTACCATTTGGTAAGAGGGAAGCTCAATCCTCTTAAATTTGAGCTACTACAGCACCTCCTATGAATTTTAAATCCTGAGCAGGTGTAAATGACTGAAAAGCAAAGTTACATGCTTATACCAGTTCAGAGTTCTGTAGCTGGTGATTAATCCCATTTACTATAGAGAACATATTATACTATTACATATGTACACAGTATACATATATATTAAATATATGTGCACTATATATGTGGATATCTACTAAAAACACATACGTAATTTTTTTATTATAGGCACCATATTGGGAAGACATATCACATAAATTTTTCATGCAGGATTTTTTTAAACTCCAGCTAGAGATGCAGTTGCATTTGAAGAAAAAATTTAGTTGCCTGCATAAAAAAAAGTATAAAATGCTGTTTGTTCAATCCACCTTTAATCCTGGGACAGTATTATTTCGGACAATGTTTCATCACAGCTAGAATCTATATGTCTAGACTTTGCACATACTTATGACTCTGCAATATTTCCTACACTAAGCACAGACTACTTTCTCATATGGCAAAACACATAGGGACATTATTAGGTTTAATGTAAAGGTGCATTAATTTTAACTACAGCCACTGCATAATTAAAATTGAGCTGTTACATATTTTAAGAGGAATATAAGAACACCTATTTAATTTTTTGGAGCACACTTTGTATGGTTTTCTTATTACATGTGTCTGGTTATTGTATTTATGGTGTCACATACAGATCAGCTTTGCAATCAAATACTTGTATTAAAATTTTTTGCTACCAAATGGGCAGCAAGAAAGGGCCAAGTATGCTAATTTAACACAATGCATGTCACTGAATATCAGGTCATATATATATATAAATATATGTTTCTATTTTTATTTTATATGGTTAATATGTTAATGCTATAACATCTTTGCTACTAAACCTCATTCTACATATTTTTCCTGCCTTTTATTTTGAAAAATAATCTGAAAATTAACAGCTCTGGACTCTGATAGAATTAGAACCTTCAGTTCCAGTGGTCATTAATATACTCTCTACTTATAAAGGAGGAAGGAGAAATCTCACCTTTTATTTCTTTACTATTGAAGAAAATATATATATCCTTGTCATAGTCAGTTGTCCTGACCTTCCCTTTCAAAATTCATGCAGACATACCTTGAAATGGGGGGCAAATATTGAAATCTTTAACACTGGTTTAGTTTAGCATGTGGCAGCAGGGTTCCATTCTATGACTTATGTATTCAGTTGTTTTGCATAGAGTTTAATCCTTCTTCCATTTCTCCCCTTCTCTGTAAGCAAAGAAGTTTAATTCCTGAGGATGGGGCTTTGTGTTCAGTACTCAATCAGGCTATATATGAAACGCTTCATCTGAGGGTTTTGGTGTCTATTTCACTAACTTCTAATAAATCTGAAATGGCTTCCTTTAAAAGTCAGGGCTCAGTTTATCATTCATTGACAAATAAAATGTAATGACCTCAGTTTATAGTTCAACACTAACTGTAATAATTGCTGTTTCAGTCAACAGTGTGACTGTGCACAGAGACCTGAACTCACCAGCAAATGCTGCTGTGTCACAATGACCTGGGAACTATCTCCAAGCTCTTACTTTAACTGGGAAATAGGCAGGAAATGCATTTGTAACTCTGAGAGTATGATCCTTGCTGGTTTATTCTCTTTCACTGATCCCCAAACACCAGGCACAGGCTGTTTCTAACAGTAATCAGTAAGGTCCTGGGCACAGTAACTCAGGAACACATGAAATGTTTCTAGTAGCACTGATACCACGTTTCAGTCTCTTCATGAACATAAAAAGGAGCTTTGGAGCTTGTCAGCCTCTGTGTTTACAATCTGTCTACAGTCTTGTCATTGTCATAAACGAGAGAACACTGTGAAAGACAAATTTCTAACCCAGTTTAATTGCTGATGTCAGTCTGTTTTCCTTTGCTATTTCACTGCCTGTCCCTTTTACATGGATCAGTTCTGACAAACCATTCTGTTTCTGGTTAAGGAACCTCTAATCCCACCAACAGTGTCTGGGTGTCAAAATTCACAGATATTTAAAACAGGCATGTTCCCATGTTTTATGTTACTAACTTTGTTAGAGAACAGGTCTGAGAACAGAACCACCAGGGCATTAGTAGTGATGTAAGGTTGATTCTCAGCTGGTGTGTTACAGCACTTCATACCAACTGAGAATCTGCACCTTGCCTCTTACCACGGATGAAAGAAATGAAAAAGAAATGTACATTTAATACTGTCCCCAAGTCCAAACGAATGACAAACATAGTACCTCGAGTTAGACTTTTTCATCTTAGCAAAAAACCAGCTGTTAGTCAAAAAGGGTCTGAAATGATAAAATGTAAGTCAGCAGGCGCCCTTTGTTTCATTTCACAGCCACATGGAAAATGTTACTTATCTCCAGGGAGGCCTTCCTCAAAAGCTATTGGTCTGTGGTACTGACAGTGCTAGTCTCTCTTACACTTTCAGAATGAAAACAACAGGATATTCCTGGTAGCTGTTTATGCATATGTGTTTTTCAGAGATAATTATGAACTGTAGCTGAATTTACAGCAGACTAATGCCATGGGTACTATGGTAAAAAGAAAGTCAAGATAAATTCAGAGAAAGGAAAGCAAATGGTACAAAGATAAACTAAAATGACATAATTATCTTGCAAAAGGTGTTTTTTTTCTAGAAGAGACTATTTTAGTGGGAGAAAATGAGTGCTCTGCTCTTTAGTGCTCTGCTGCAATTTTGGCAGATGAACTAAGCATAGGTTTAGTGCAAGTTTGCGATACGCTTCCAGGACTGAGTTAGACAGCATTGATCAGACTAATGGCTAGCCCTGCACCTTAGAGTAGTGCCAGAGCTTCTCTAGTTTTGGCAGAATCAAGACCATAGTTATCTAAATCCTCTTCTTAAGCTGAGCTAGTCCAAATAATACATAAAAGCCTATTGGGCAAGCATTTTTGATGGGCATTATTTTACATAGCAGCTTTTTAGATTTGTATGTGCCATTCAGTGTTCAGTAAGAGCTCACAGAGTAGTTTTCTTACATGCACAATAATGTACCTTACAAATACACTTCACTTTACTCCTTACATATGGATGTCTCCAGACCAATGTCATTCACTCGTACAGCACAAGGGTTTGTCTCCTATTTCAATACTTAGGTCCAATTAAATTAGCTGAATTAGAATCCACTGTTCTCATTTAACTCAAGATAGAAGGAAATATGCATGTACGTGTCTTCTTCATCTTTTGGCATTTATTATGCAAAAGACAGCTTGATTAAATTTGTACTCATGAAAAGTAAGAGGAATGAAATCAAAGATAAAGAATTTCAAAGAAAAACAGATTTCTGTCTTTCACTAAAGCAGGTGATCAGTAATATGGCTCCTACATGCCTTTACATGCTACAAATTCAGTGACTCACTGAAGGCAGATAATGTTCCTCTCCTTTCTGTCCCCTGCTGCTCAGTCTGCCTTAATTAGCTACTGCTTTGAATGCAATTCTCTTTCTTTTCCATGTACGCTGTCAAAAGACCTTAACTGAGAAAAAAAAAGTTGCATGAAGCCATCTTCCTGTCTGCAGTGATTCATATTCCCATAAACTTATGCCTTGCTCCGATGCCTAGCCTAGAGCCCACTCAGTTTTTTGCATTTTAGTCAAATGCCTCAATCAAATGCCCTTTAAGTTCCTATGTGTCTTTGCACTAAGGATAAAAATGTGCTCCCTCTCTATGCCATCCACCTTACTTCCATTCCTACTTTTTTTCCTGTTAATGTCTTGGTTTTGACTTCTGTTTTTGTAGTCTGATCATTTAGGGAGGTCTCATGAAAGCTCTCCCTGATGTTATAGCAAGGCTTTTCTTTCACCTTACCTAAATGGTATCTGTTTGCGTAAATCCCTCATAAATCTCTTCTAAAGAGATTATCAACACATCAAGATTTACAATTTACCCTCTATCATTGCCTTCTCTGTGAAACATTACTAAAAATAACTGGCATGAAATACAATCCCATGGAAGTCAGTTTAGAGTTTTCAAACAGGACAGAAGACGAAGCTGAAGCCTAACATAAGGACAAACCTGAACTGCTGTTACTTCATCATGCAATTTACTTGTACTTTAGAAACTCTTATCTCTTCCCAGCTTTACAGAGTATTTTTACATTTCTGTAGTTAAAGTCTTCCTTTAGGGAAGAGAATGCTTCTAAGATTGAAATCCTCATGTAGACTGTCCACCTGTGGGGAACTCAGCAGGAGCTCTTCTGCATCATATACACTCTTTGTGCAGATTACTTGGATAAGGGCACACTGGAGAAATAAGAGACCCATAGTCATTTACCAAAAAAAGTAGCCAAGAATGTTGGTTTATTGGTTTTTCCTTTCATTCATTGTTAGCCCAGCTTGGCCTGAGATAGACCACCTACAAGGCACTACTCATGGGACAACTGATATGGCCAATTATGGTTCAAGACCTTTCTTATCCTTTGAGAAATTCTAATATTCTTGCATTGGTAAAATTTATTCCTGCTTCCAAGGACAAGGTCCTAATATGATTCTGCATGTTGCGCTATGTAGGCTTCTTGTCTGAAGTTCTATGAATTCTGATGCTGTGTTAATGACAGCTTATTCTTCCAGGACATGAGCTGAGCCAAGGAATCTGCTAGTTATTTCTCTAAATGAGACTCTTCAAGGTAGCACATTTTCTTGAGAATTGTTTCCAGTTCTTTTCTAACGTAGGTATATGTTTGTCTAGTACTTGGATATCCTGTACATGAGTAGCCCAGAAGACTGTAAAACATTTTAACAGGTTGTTCCTGAAATCCAAACATGTCACCTGAAGGACATAGCTTGCTTGAGTGGAAAATAACAGCTTATTTTCTTATGCAAAACAACTGTGTGGCATACTGAAGACAAATGGAGTAACCCATATGGAAAAAATAATGTTTTTATGAGTTGACCATGCTGTGCAGTGCTATTGGAGGGTAGATATTTGCATAATGCTGTGATTAAAATGTATTTGCATCCCATATGACAGGCATTTCCATGTTACTAGGATGCCAGCAGTACTCACATCATCTCAGCTTCTCCCAGCATAAGAATTGCAGTTAAGTCTCTGTTTGAACTGTTTGGACCAGCAGAACAATAGCTTTTTTTTTTTTTTTCTGCTGGGTTTGCACTTTACAAGATAAAACTATCCAAGGAAATCTGGGTATGGAATGGATTTAACAGAGGCCAAGAGCTGAAGGGCAATAACTTACTAAACCTGAGCCAAGGGAAACACCAAATGAGCTATTGGAGAGTGTGACCTATTCCCACATTGCACTGGGTGAGTACAAGGCAACCCTTTCAGGAACATGCATAAGTGAAAATCATTTCTTAGGTTAATACACCAAAACACTGAGCATGAAGAGTTCTTTTACACTGTGTATTGAGATCAGCATCTAGCCCAGATGTGAGATGAAGAACAAAAAGGATATATGCCTTATTCCCCTAAATAGCTTTTCCAAAAAGAGGATAACTTAGTGAAATTAACATTGAGTGATAGCTAAAGAATAAAAGATGGTTATCTGTTAGAAGTCCAGCAGTAAGCCAGAAAGTTCAGAGTATTCAAATATTTAATAAATCAGTAATTCTTAGCAGGTAATATTGTCAAGAGATAAAATGCTTAGGCACTATATCCACTCTTACTTTCCTACAGTCAGGGCACTCAAAACAAAAATCCCTATCATAGCTCAGAAATATAGAAGAGGTGAGCCAGGGAACTCACAGATTAACCACTGAAATTAGCTGAGCAGATAAAGTGCTGACCTATTCTGCAAGTCCAGTCTGGGTTATTTGTGAACTCAAGTTGCAGATACCAGCAAGTGTGTGCTGGATCCAGATTTTCAGGAAGATTAGAAATAATTCTATGTGCAATTTCTAGTCCAGTACACTGTCATATTTCTCTTAGCTGGGTGATACTTTTTCTTATAAATAGCCAATACATTTGCACAGGCAGCTGGTGCATTTGTTTTAGTGCTAACATTTTTTTTAATGATATTTCAGTAAAACTTGAGAGTTTACTTCCAAAATTAATAAATTGGAACTTAATAAAGTTCAAAGAGAGGAGGTACATGATAATAGTACCAGTTATTTTTTATGGGAAGAGTTGACTATGCTTAAGTTTGGTTAGTGTGCTTGTGACATTTGTCCTCGTAATAACAACCCTATTTATTACCTGTTGTGCATCTGAAACACAGGCAGCTTACATGGACTCAGCTGTCATGATCAGCGTGTTTACATGAAGGTGAAAATCCCTCGTGGCTTCTTTGCAGTTTTGTGGATTGTGAACAGCACCCCCTGAAATGCAAGAGAAATTGGATTGAGCCCATCTAATTATTCAGTGCACTAGTCAGAATGCTCGTGGGCTTTAGCATCCTTCAGTGGCTGCTAAGATTGACTTAAAAATACCTCCCAGAACAGCAAATGTTCCAGGAGATGGTCATGTCGGTTTCATTGAGATATCAGCAATTAGATGGTAATTTTTAAATATGCATCTGTCACACTATTTGGAACTTTGGGTTTGTCTTTTCAAAATGCATCATTGGACGATTATTTTAAAAATAGGCATAGATCCTGCAGCCCTCCTCATCATAAATAGTGTCACGGGAGTTAGTGGGACTGTTATATAACCAGAATGTTCTTGTATTTTCAAAGAACTAAAATAAGTCAATTTATAACCATAGTTCTAGGGTGGATGAATGTATAATCATTGGGATTAGATTCAGGATAAAAGCTGAGAAATGAACAGAATCATCCAAGAACAACGCGTTGCTTGATTTGGTGTCATTTCTGTCCTTATGCTACACTGAATACATTGCCTTTACACAAGCAGTGTGGTGGAGACTTGCATCAGGCCTAGAGTTTTGCTACTTGGCTGAAAATTCAACACCTATTTTGAAATGCTTCTGTCGTTGCTACATCTCAGTGTAAAACGTTAGGACACTTTTAAGTGAAGTGTCTTCCTAAAAATAACAAGACATATTAATAAAATAATAAAAGCCTGTACATATTTCTGGAAGAACCTCACATTTGCTATGTTAGAAAAGCAGACCAGCAATCACGAAATCTAAGATTAGAATCAAAAGTACTATTTCAACAATAATTGTCAAAATCTTGCTGCTAGAAAATTCTATGTGTAGCTATTTACAGGCTGCCAGAAACTTTTTGTGTTATATTTATTCTCTTTTAACAAAGCTCAAACCTGCGACTGAATCAGTAACAATGGATTTAATGTAAATGCAGTTGCTGGAGGTTTTCTCTTCATGTGCAAATGCTAAAGATCATCTTACTAGCACGCAACTCATGGAAGGCTTTTGGTTCTGTTTGGCACAGTGTTACAGTCCACAGGTTAAACGAGAAGCGCTGCAATGAATCAGGATAATTATTCATGTTTCTCTGCTTCTATTATAGCTTTCCTAAGTGAGTAGATGCAAAGCTAAGAAATTGTAGAAAATATTCCTGTTGAGCTGCCAGAAATGCTTTTTAGTGGAATATATGACTGCAAGTGGCATCTTGGGTCAGTCATCATTTCTAGTTTCCTATTATCAAAGGCAATAGCTTAAAATAATCTCTATCTTGGAAGTGCGAAGAACTTGAAAGCACAACAATCCTACTGTGTGGCTGTTAACATTTTTCTAAACCTTTCTTCTGATTCCCATCCTGAATATATTCAGTAGTGGGTTACATGCATTTTTTCTTTTGCCAAAGCAATCACAACATTAAAACAATTTTTTCCCCCTCTGGGTTACCCCTCTGACGTTACAGAGTATTGTACCTCGTCTTTGCTTTCACTTTACAGACAAACTGAAGTCTCTTAATTTTCTCCTGCAAGACAGTTGAATTCACCCCATCATCCCAGTAACACACCTCTCTGTACCTGTTCCCGTTTGATCTCAGCTTTCTGGAGCACTACTGGCCAGATTCATTACTTTTTGTCCCATGTGAAATTCATCAAAGAGTTTGTCTTGAAACTTCTTTTGTAGATTGATAAAAGGTGAGGATAAGGAGTAACCCCTTAGCAATGCTAAGGACAGAACGTGTCATGTGGTGCTTGGGGGTTTCTTTCCTACCTTAGAAAAAAGACATAAAAAATGAGACACTGTCCTCAGAGAAAAGGCAGTGAGGAGCATACAGATGAAGAAAAAAGCTGATGAGGAAAGAATAATTACAAATACTAGAATAATAACAAGAAGAATGTTACATGGAAATGTTTCTGAGGTAGAGTGACATTCTTATGTGATAGCACATAGAATGAAATATCAGTAAAAGGAGAAAAATCAGTCTGCATTGGAAGTATCAAATACTGCTTCTTCCCATTGTCTCTAACAGCACCAATGAGCATGATGGCCAGCCACTCCAACACTCTTTGGCCCCACTGTGATGGCCATCCAGTATGAATAAACAAAAGAGACAAAGACTCAAGGGCCTTAGACCTTGAAGACTTACAAGCAAAACAACAAGCTTTGCAGTTACAATGTGAGAATAAATTATTATAATGGAAGTATTTCTAGTTATGGTCCTAAACTCATTTTTCCTTTTTCTTTTCCTTGGTCAGTAAGCCAAATGATCAATAAGAAAAGTCAAGAGGTGATTTCACAGTTAAGACATGGCTTGGAACATAAACACGTCCTTGCAAATAAGTTGCTTGTAATTAGTTTTGTCAATTAACAACACTGTTAACTAATAAGATATGTTTCTGCAAGAAGTAACTTTAAAGAAAGTGTTAAAACCAGCTTGTCAGTTCACCTTGTCCTGTTTCGTTACTCACATGCTAACTGTATTGTTCCTGCTGTCACATTGCCTTCAGCTCGACCATCAGTCAGAAAAAAGAAATTCTGCCCTACCTGTGACAGGCAGACAGTGGAACAAAAAATGCCCGTTAAGTGAGTTGTTGTTTCTGGCTATTTTAATCATTGCAAATATATGGGATGGGCTGACTTTTGGATAATCTGGATGGCTTTTATTTCCTTTTCTTTTACAAGTGAATAGTCATTTTGATTCCTGGTTGCCAATTCTGCTTGCTGTTCCCATTCAATTCAATCCCATGAGGCCAGTGAGATAATTCTCTGAGTGATAAGTAAACATCAAGCCAAATAATATTATGCATGAAGAGGAGGAGCACAATTATGTTCATTTGCTTATTTTATCTTTGACTTTAATTTCTGCCTTTTTATCTGGCAAGAAAGCTAGTGAGTACTTACTGAACAACATAAGAACATATTATTTATTTGATAAAAGTTTATTACAGATACTAAAATTCTCTGCTGATTGACTCCACCAACACATGATGTCTCAAACAACTACCTAACGCTAGATTCAGTTTGTGTTTTCAGTACAAACTGACTGTTTGCACTGCAGTTTATCTCACAGGCACGTGCATAAACATGTATAAATATGCAGAATTTCATTATTTTTATTTAAATATAGTTGTCTGCAGTCTGGATACAAATAAACTGACAGCTATAATTAAAGCTTGTTTGTAAAAGGTGTTAATGCCGCATTTTATGGTAATAACTCCTGCTACACAATATGGTGATGCTACCATACACTATCTGTATAAATGTGCAATTAGAGAATACCAGCATGAGTGATGCTGAGAAACAGCTGTGGAATACGGCTCTCAAACTAACCTGTGTACTTCAGAGGAGGGTTTTGACCTCTAAGAGTTGAACTCTTAGAGTACCCTTAGGAATATCCAACATTTGTTGCAGAATTCTACGGTGGATGGTTTTATAAATTAAAGAAACCTGTCATATCTGATCAATGTGCCAAAGACTTTGTTCTGTATAAAACTTTTAAAGTTAACATATCGATTAATGTGTTTCCAAACATGATTTCAGGCAGGCAAAAGTGCAGTGAACGTTGCTTTGTGTGTTGGTTGAAGATGCTCTCCTGATGGATGGGCATCTTGTCAGTGTACCAGGGCATGCATAACAAATTGCTATACTTTACCAGAGCCTTTCCCACCCTGTTTCTACTCACAAAATTTCCCAATATGGAGGGTGTATGTGGCTTTGCTGAGCTAAGAATAACTTGCTTTACTTTTAATTAGAGTGAACTTCTATCCTTCCTAAGAGATGTGAATATAAGACCTAGGCATAAGGTAGAAAATAATTACACCTCCTGTGTTTGCGTGAGAAAACAAGATTTCTATCCAAGACCCTGTCATTTTTTCAAATTGCACTGAAACAAAGCAAAAAGTCTCCAAGATTTCCAGTTTCCCAGGTCCTACTGCCCAAGAAGAAAGAAAATGCACACAGATAATTCCAGAGCTGCCAAGATGTTAAGTGACTATTATATTAACATAGAATATAGTTTCAAAAGTATAAATTACATTTCAAATCACCCTGCCTACTGTAACCTATACCAGATACACAGCTACAGATTAGAATATTGATTTCCTTTCTCTTTGGTTAACATGTTTCTTCTGTTCGTATAAAATATAAAATTTACAACAAAAGCAACATGAGATACTGATGTAACGAATTATTGCCTGCCCCTCCAGACATTCTTGCAGATATGCTAGAGCTGACACATCTCCTTACAGAAAAATCCATTTCCAAAATGGGAAGAAACAGAAAAATCAGTTACTGTGTGCTGGCTTTATGTTTTGAACTGCCTGTTTTATTTCAAGATGTATCATAGGTGCTAAATACCAGTGAAATATTTCTCATTCCCTTTAAATGTTAGGATTTTTTTAAAAAAAAGATGCATTAATTTCTCTAAAATATGAAGTAATTTGGGACAAAAAGTTCTACTGTGTCTGTTCTGAGTAAATACTATTTACTCAGGGTATCAGCTCAATTACAGAATCACAGAATCATTCAGGTTGGAGAAGACTCTTTGGATCATCGAGTCCAACCATTAACCCCACTCTACAAGTTCACCCCTAAACTCTATCCTCTAACATCACATCTAAGTGACTCTTGAACACATCCTGGTTTTAGAGGTTACAAGGAGAACAAATTATCACTTGAAATGTCTAGTTCAAAAAATATGGCATATGTAAAATTCAAATATTTTTTCACTTTTTTCCTTAAAACCCCCTATTTTAGAACAATTTCAATTACAAACCACTGAAGTGAAGTTTATGGAAGAAGTACACTCCTTATTCTAAAATAATATATGAGCTACATAATCCAATATATTTACTCCTGCTTATCACTGAATGGTAGAGATGAGACTAATATTCACCAGGGAAGGTCTGAGGCTGTGAACTGCCGAAACCCTGAAAAACCCAAATAGAAATACTAACATGTAGGAAAGCAGGTAGGCACATGCTGACATCTTCACATGTCTTCTGACATTTCCACAAAATGCTTCATTGTCAAGAAATTATATTCTTCCAATGTTTAGTGATGAGAAGTGCAAACAATGACAATAACGTTGGCAACAGAGATTAATTTTCTCTGCTGGAGATTTAAAATAATAACTTATATAATGGTAACTTTAATCAAAACAAATTTTACAGGAATAAATATAGATTTCTTGTCTCTCCATACTCAGAAACTAAATTATTACTATCCTTCCAAAGATATGAGAAAAAAGTATTCTACATTCTTTACATGCAGTTCCCTTACCTGACACCCTTCTACCTATCAGGTCATGTGGCTGTCCTTTGGCTAAACCTTGCATCTGAGCCAGCTTGAACATCTTCAGAATGCCCAGGTTTTGTAAGGGTTCATTTAGTTCTGCATTCATTTCTAACAGAATTCTACAGCACGTTACTAAGGAAGAGCCAAAATTATTAATTTACTCGGGTTTTTTTTATACCACTGAGAAATAATGCCCATTTCTCTTACCCCTGTCAGCATGGTAACGTCTTACATAATTCTACTCATTCCACCCAAAAAGTGCCATACAAATTAACACAATACATCTGAACTTGAGATGAAATTCACTACATGCTCTGGTATATTAATGGATGTCACTCCTATGCTTTTATTATATTTTGACCACTTGCAAGGACTACTACTTCTTCCTGGGAGGAATAAACACACTGTCAATGTCACGTAAGCCTGTGTTTTGTGAGTCTGCGTGGTTCTTTACATTCTAATAAAAAGTCACTCTTTTAATAGATCTTATGCTATTGGGTGTATAGGGTAACCTGAGAGAAGGGCAATTCACCCTGCTCCCTCACGGAGATAGCCACACACTAGTCTATCTACCACAGACTACACAGGAAAAAGACCACAATACTATTTTCAAGGATAGATGCTGTTTCCACAGGTCAGAGGTTGGGGAAACAATGTCCTGGTCTGAGTCTGTGGATACACTACTGGCTAGCAAAGGTAAGAAATTATAGCTACTTTTTTTTTTGAACGTCTGGCAATCCACTTTGTCCCCCAACAGCATTGTTTGCCAGTCTCTCCAAGCTGCAAACACAAAGTGACTTCTGGTCAATGCTTAAGGGACACTTGAGAAGGCAGAAAGGCTCCGAGTTTTCTTTTTCTAAAGATAATGGTTGCTAAATTCTCCATGCAATGGTTTGCTTCTCCTATTTTTTTTAAGTAAACCGCACACACCATTTCTTAGCTATTAGTGTTACACACAAATACAGTGTGTGCGCTGACTTTCAGTCAAACAAAAATACTTCTAATATATCCAAAGTCAGTTCTCTCAGAGACTCCATTTCTACTGACCCAAAACTCCAAACCACATGTAACTTAAAACTTTCTTTGCCCCTCCCCGTCTTCCTGCAATAACCTTGTGGCCAAGGCGCTGGGGTTCCTCCATGCTGGTTCTAAATAGTATTGATTTGACTAATAAGTTGGGTCTCTTCAGCCTTGAGAGGAGACTGCTTATAAGTGTCTAAAGGGTTTGTGTCAGGAAGATGGGACCAGACTCCTCTTGATGGTCTCCAGTGATAGAACAATTGGCAATCGGTTTAAAGTAAAAACATAGGAGATTCTATTTGAACATAAGGAAAAACTTCTTCACAGGGGGTGACAGAGTCCTGGCCTGGACTGCCACATAAACTGCGGAGTCTCTGTCTCTGGAGACACTCAAAACCCACTTGGATTGTTCCTGTGGGATCACCTCTAGGACAACCTTCTTGGCAGTGGGGTTGGACTAGATGATCTCCAGAGGTCCCTTCTGACTCCCACCATTCCATGAACACAACTAAATTTGGGTGCTGTCAGCTTTTTTTCCCTAAGAGCTTGCAATGTGGATTTATATTAAAACAATTTCTTACAGACTAACTTTTGGTTTATTTTTCTTTTCCTGAAAGCACAAAAAATGCTAAAGAAGTAACAAGACTCTGTCTATCCAAGACTTAATTGTTATTTGAAAGGACATGGAAGTGTGCTTCAGGCAGGACAACCTCAGTTCTGAGAGAAGCATATCACCACAGTCTAAGTTAGTTCCCGGCTGCTTCTTAGAGCAGGGCTTAGCCTCTAACACCGAATTTTCTAGCCAGCTACAGACCCTCTTGAAGATCAAAATCTCCTGTTTCCCTTTTGACTAGCCTATCAGTGCTAGAGACAACAAACCACAGCAGACAGGTGTGGTTTGGGGACCAATGGTTAAGGTATGTCCTTAAGGTGGGATGGGGACCATGCCTTAATCACTAACACTCTGAAGGAATTCTCACTGCCACCTTATTATCACTATAGTTTCATCTCCTACTTAGGTACCAGCCTCTCAAGAGTAACTGCCATCTATCTGATGGGCAGGCAAAACAATCTCAGGCTGCAGTACTGTGTACACTGCATATACATACACAGCATGCATGCGTATAATACACATCTGTGCATGCACATACCAACATCTAAGCTGCATTGGTCTTTCCGTTTTCATCTACCCATCCCCTCATGCATTCTTCCTCAGATGGCTTGGCAGCTTTTAGGACATTTTTGAAATCAGAGTTCAGTGAGGAGAATGTGGAGTTCTGGCTGGCCTGTGAGGACTACAAGAAAACAAAGTCTTCCACAGAGATCGCTGCGAAAGCTCGGAAGATTTACTCTGACTTTATACAAGCTGATGCTCCAAAGGAGGTAAAGAGTATTTACATGTACTTTGGATGCTGATGATGGGAATAAAATGGAAAGTTCAGATCCAAACTTCTAGACATGATAGAAAATACAGTTTAATATGTCTGCCCTTCCATTTTCATGTAAATTATTTACCTGGTAGAAAACACTGTGTGGAACACTGTGAAGCAAAGACCTCTTATGATCTACATTTCAAATACATTCTTCTCCCAGCCATGGATTTATCTCATCTTCAGAAATGTCTACCTTAAAATACATAAAGAATTATATAAATCTGTAAAGAAAACACATACTCACTGTAATTTTTTTTCTCTACCCATTTTTATAAAGCAGTAAGCATCATTTCCTCCATAGTTTAGTTACTGGTATGTTGGCATGGAAATGATTGTGTTTCTTCTTTTGAACAGACATATTTGATGAGATGAAAATCAGAATGCAAACTTGCAAAAATTTCCATCACAGAATTCATTTTTATCATTATTTTTAAAAAACTCACTGTGAAGGAACACATTTTCTAATGAATAATTGTTCACATTCTATTCCCATACAAACTTTTATACCGTTTTTGCCTGTGATAGTGAGCATGCTGTGAATGTCCTCATGTCTTACAGACTACTGAAATCCATTTTTAAGTGCAAAAAATATCCTTGCAAACTATTTGGAGTCAAAATGTAAAACAATGCTGGGTACCTTTGTCTCCCTTTGGTAATTACTGCTTCATAGGATTTGGTTTGGCAAAAAGATCAGGTAATCAGAAGCAAGTTTTCCCTCCTTTTTTTCAGAGCTGCTATCTTTTTAAGAGCCAAATAAAATTAGGAATTCAGTATACTAGAAAATGAAGGGATGACCTTTCTGCTTATTTGCCTGCAGGAGGGTATTCAGGAGGAAATTCAAATGCAGACTGTGACTTGTACGTGAACAGACCTCAGATTTCCAATTGCACTGATGCTGGTTTTATGCCTCCTTTCTTCCTACAGATCAATATCGACTTCCATACTAAAAATCACATCTCTCAGAATATCTCTGAGCCCACGCTTACTTGCTTTGATGATGCTCAGAAGTTAATCTATAGTCTCATGGCAAAGGACTCTTTCCCCAGGTTTCTGAGATCAGAAGCATACAAGGAGTTATTAAACAAACGACAGAACAGAAATCAGAAGAGGTGGCTCCTGTTTTCGTGAGAAAATGCCTGAAGGACTTTGAATTTGTAAATATTTCCAATTGCAACTCAGTACAGATAATATTTTATTGAAGTGATTGTACAAACCAGATCTAGGAATTCCCTTTGCCAATGTGTTTTTACATACAATATGCACAATACTTTCTAATAACAATGGAGAAATAGTCAAGAAACAGGATGGTATATGACAGGACATTTAAGCTATCTTTTTAGTAACTGAGTTTGCCATTGATAATTTTTCCATTGCTTCCTTCATTCGTCATAGTGTTTTCATATTTTTAAGCAGAATGTTTTGGTTTTCTGGTTTGCTGTTGATTTTTCTTTAGAAGTATGGCCCCAAAAATAAGTTCCTTTCAGGAGACTTGAATACATTTACTCATTCATTCATCACTGTATTTATAATTTCAAATCCTATTTCAAACATGTTTTATACCAATTCAGAACCAGAAAAGCAAAAATATTGTAGATAACATACTATGATAATATTTAAAAAACAGGCAGCTGCTTTATAACAAATGTTCCCAGCAGTCAAGGCAAACGAACGTTTTATAATACAGCTGTCTTCAGTATGACTCTGTTAAATATTCTGTGATTATATCATTTAAATTTTTAATGAAAAGTCTCAATTGGTGTAGGCTTTTTGGTAAAAAAAACCCTCAAGTGAATCCTCCTTTTTACAATTTCAATTAGTTCAATAGATTTTCTTTGCTTTTCCAAATATCTCAGAAATACCATCCCCTTGCACTCATGGACAAGCAATGCCAATAGTATTCCCACATTTTTCAGTGAAATACAGATAAACAGAAAAGCAGGCACTAGAGAAAGTTTTAGGCTAGTAAGCATGTAAATCAGAAGGCAGTCATTTTTCAAACAAGTAGGATCTGGTGGGATTCTAGTGCAATCTTCAGTTGTCTCCTGATCTTTGACTCCTGCACTCACTGATCTCGGTCATTGCTGTTAGAGGACTGATTGCATAAATGTAGGTTAAAAGAAGCGGTATAACACTGAAAAAAAAGTTTAAACCATAGGAGGCAGGAATAATCTTCACTACACAAAATAATTTTAAATACAAGAGACAGCAATGAGATTTTTCTAAAAGAAGAAAACTTTTTCATTTCAGATTAATTTGAACTTTTGGATTCTTTTGCTTTTAAGATGCTCTAAGTCCCAAGGAATCTCTCCCTGTTTGGAACATTCTTCATGCCTTCTACAGATCACCACATCCTCTATGCAACAGATCCTCTCTATTGCATCAAACTACATTACTGCATGTATCAAACGACATTAAAGAACTAATTTATTTAGACAATAAAGGATTGTAATGCTGCCTTCTGTTATGTACTTAGGTCGATGTCATGCCACTGCTTAGGTAGTTAGGGTGCAAAATATCTGTTCTTTGATACCCATCACCTCAAGTTTATCTTGCCATCTGCATTTATTCTTTTTTCTTTCTTCCCCAGTACTGGTGGTTAACGGAGCAGTGAATACAATCACTGAGGCTGAGCTACAAGGAGGATGTGGGTTCCTTTTGCCATCCCACAGCAAACCTTAATTTTCCAATGATATTTCAGTGGAAAATTGCAGCTTCCGCCTGCAGCATGGCCTTGGTATCCTGTCAGCAACAGGAGATTTCTTCTTGATAAAAGTCTCAGTAAAGACAGCAGTCAGAAATGCTAAAATTATATCATTTACTTTAAGAAGTAGCATGTCATTTTCTCTTCTGACAAATCCAATTCTCATTTTCACAAGTAGGAAGAAGTGGGATCACATAATTTTTCTTAGTAGGGCAAACAGAAAGAAAAAAAAATAATCTGTGCTACCAATCATTTGAGACCCAAGGATCAGAGTACCTTCATAATAGATGTCTGGTTATGAAATCTCACAACTCCCTCGGTGCTTCTTTAACACTTGCACTCTTCAGAATTTATCCCATCATGAACAAAGCTGGAAAGTGGTAGAAATATGGCTGCCAGGGAACTCCAATTCCTGACCGAAAACACAGCATAAAGAGAAGATAAAGTATATAAAAACCAGTCCAATTTAAAAAAAAGAAATGGATGTCATTACTCTGATAATCATATAAAACCAACTCTAAGAAGTATCACGTCTACATATGTGGCTTATTCCCTAAGCTTAACAGTATAATTGTGATAGATTCATAGAATGGTTCAGGTTGGAAGGGACCTTAAAGATCCTCTAGTTCCAACCCACCCCACTAGACCAGGTTGCTCAAGGCCCCATCCAATCTGGCATTGAACACTTCCAGGGAGGGGGCATTTGCAACCTCCCTGGGCAACCTGTTCCAGTGTCTCACCACCCTCATCATGAAGAACTTCCTCCTGATTTCCAGTCTAAACCTACCCTCTTCCAATTTGAAACCATTACCCCTGGTCCTATGACTACAAGCCCTTGTAAACATCCCCTCCCCAACTTTCCTGTAGCCCTTTTCAGGTACTGGAAGGCTGCTATAAGATCTCCCCAGAGTCTCTTCTCACAGCTGAACAACCCCAGCTCTCTCAGTCTGTCTCCACAGGAGAGGTGCTGCAGCCTTCCAGTCATCCTCATGGCCCTCCTCTGGACAAGGTGCAACAGTTCAACCTTTCTTGGGTTGGGGGTTCCAGACCCGGATACAGTACTCCAGATGGGGTCTCACGAAAGCAGAAGAGAAGGCGAGAATCACCTCCCTCACACTTCTCTCGATGCAGCCCAGGATGTGGCTGGCTTTCTGGGCCGCAAGCGAGCAGTGCCGGCTCATGTTGAGCATCCTCCAGGCTGCTCTCAA
>VZRI01006719.1:129099-196260 GCA_013397515.1 Upupa epops | reverse complement strand
ATCATAAAAGGCCATCAAATGAGTGAGGCATGACTTGCCTCTGATGAAGCCCTGTTGGTTACCAGTCACCCCTTCATTTTCCAGATCCCTCAGCAAGGCCTTTAGGAGGCTCTGCTCCATAATCTTCCCATGCACAGAGGTGAGGCTGACAGGCCTGTAGTTTCCAGCATCTTCTTTTTTTCCCTTTTTAAAGATGGGGGGATGTTTCCTCTTTTCTAGTCACCAGGAACTTCACCACACTGCCAGAATCTTTCAAATATGATGGCTAGTGGCTTGGCAACTTCATTTGCCTGTTCCCTTAGGACCTGTGGGTGGAATTCAACAGGCCCCACATGCATATGCACATTTAGGTTCTTCAGATGGTCTTGAACCTGGTCTTCACTGAAAGTGGTTGGATCATCCTTCACCCTGTCTCTATCTTTGCCTACTGGGACTTGTGTGGAGTGGCTAGAGCCTTTGATGCTAAAGACTGAGACAAAGAAGTCATTAAGCACCTCAATCTTCTCCATATCACCTGTGACCAGGTCTCCATCTTCCCTCTGGAAAAGCCCTGTGTCATTCCTAGCCTTCCTTTTGTTACTGACAAGTAACAAAAGCCCTTCTTATTTCCCTTTATCCTGCTGACCAGATTTAATTCTGTCTCTGCTTTTGCTTTTCTAATCTGCGTCCTGGCTGCATGGACAAGTCCTCTATTCTCCTCCCAGTCAGCCTGTCCCTGCTTCCACTGCCTATAGACTTTCATCTTGCGTCCAAGTAAGTCCAGGAGCGCCTTGTTTATCCATGCTGGCTTCCTGGCATTCTTGCCCACCACCTTGTTTCTGGGAATGCACTGCTCCTGGGCTTGGAGGAACTTTTCCTTGAACAATTACCGGCTCTCTTGGGTGCCTCCTCCCTCCAGGCTTCATCCTATGATACCCTGCCAAGTAGATCCCAGAGGAGGGATCCCTTGAAGTTTAAGGTTGCAAGCTTACTAAGCATTCTCTTAGGTACCCAAATAATCTTAAATTCAACCATTTTATGATCACTGCAGCAGAGAGTGCTGCCCTTGAGCATCATAAGAACTGTCAAAATGCTTAAAGTGTTAGCATTTGACAGCTATTGAGTACATCATAAAACATAAGGAACAGTTTTAACACGCTTTCAGTCCATTTAGAATGTTTTAAGAGAAATGTAGAATGCTTGCCCTTTTAGGAGTTAATTAACAAAGTTAATTAAATTTTAATTGATCAACATTTTCATTAATTAATCTGTTTCAAATGCTTAAATATGAGATGAAATTTTCAATAGATTAAATAAAAGATTGATATAAATTCATATACTTCCAATAATAATTGGATGAACATTCACCATTAACTTTTTAACCCCTCAAACCACTACTGGTTGTATCATACACAGTTAAAGAATCTACAGCATACTTAAGTGTTTGAAGTTTAGCACTCAAATTTCTATAAATTTAATGTTTACTAAAAATGCATTTTAGAAAGTATCTGAAAACACACAGATGTGAAAGATAGAAGCCATTACTCCATTTCTCTTTATTTTCTAGTCCTAGAACTGATGCTTTATCCTCCTTGAATACCACAGAAAGGTCACAGCCCAGCATCCAAGCTCTGGTAATTTGACACAGGAAAAGGCCAGGAACTGAAGTGTGCTTTAGAAGATTTACACTGAACTTTGCCAAAATCCTAGAGCTTTACCAAGGATTTCCAGCATGAGCTTGGCCCAATTGCCTAACCTATTGCTCAGCAGTTACAAAATTGAGGAATTAACTTCATCTTCCACCAAAATCTACTTATGCCTTTAAACATTCAGGAGCATTCAGACACTCCAGGAAGCTAGGACGTATGTTCATACTGCAGAGCAGAGCCACTTCATATCAGAGCAATATCTGCAATGTCAAAGCCACTGAAGTTTGGAAAATTTGTAATGAAATTTAGTGTAGAGGGGTCTCAACTATTATTGATCCATACATCAGCTGTTTCTGTGGAACCTCAAATACTAACACCAGAAGTATTTATCCTGGTAGCAGCTTTGCTTTATGATGAGAAAAGACTACAGTGTTGTTAACACTGATTAACAGACAGACCCATAGAACCATAGGATGCATTGGCGTTGCAGGAGACATTTAAAGGTTATGTAGTCCAACCTTCCTGCAGCAAGCAGGGACATCTTCAACTAGATCAAGTTGTTCAAAGCCTCATCCAGACTGATCTTCAATGTCCCAAAGGATGTGGCCTCCACCATCTCTCTGGGCAACCTGTTCCAGTGTTTCACCACTGAAAAAACTGTGGAAAAACTTCCTTATATAGTCTAATTCTCTCCTTTTTTACTTTAAAGCCATCAACACTTGTCCTGTCACAACAGGTCTTGCTAAAAAGCCTCTCCTCATTTTTCTTACAGATTCCCTTTACATACTGAAAGGCTGCAATAAGGTCATCTTGGGGCTGCCTTTTCTCTAGGTTGAACAACCCCAACTCAGTACAATCAGTACAGTCTGTCCTATTAGAAGAGATGTTCCAGCCCTCAGATCATATTTATGGCCCTCCTGTGGACCCTTTCCAAAAGGTTGATGTCCCTCTGTGGTTGCAGACCCTAGAGCTGGACACTGAAGTTAGGGTAGAATTTTTAGGGAAGTTTTGGTGTGCATTTTTTTGCTAGCACATAATAAAAAGAAGAAGAAAATGCTCTTGTAGAGAACAGTTCATTAGAAGTTGCCTTAGAAACCATTTTACACTCCAAGCTTCCCACTTTAGTGCTCAAAGAAATGGGTCTCTTTGGGTGTTTCCTCCCTCTGTTTACAAGTCCAAGCCAGTCCAAATTTCAGTTCTGAGGAGTGTATTTTAAAGTACTTAATCTCTTTCAACAGAAAAAAAAGTTGATCTTGGTGCTCTATACTACGCATTTTTAGGAATGTTCCAGCTTGTGAGCGCGCACACACAAGACAGTGGAAGTACCCCTGCTCCTCTTAGATCAGATGCAAGACAGTACAGACCACTACATGAACTAAAAATACAAAATATCTGAGGAGGCTGAAATCTCTGCTTTCTAACCACAGAATCATTTAGGTTGGAAAAGACCAACCTTTAACCCTACTCTTATCTTTATCACCCCTAAAACAGATCTCTAAGCACCTCATCTGTACAACTTTTAAATGCATCAAGGGATGGTGACTCATCCCCCTCCCTAGGCAGCCTGTTCCAGTGTTTTACAAACCTCTCAGAGAAAAAAACTTTTCCTAATGTCCTCCCTTGATGTAGCTTCAGGATGTTCCCTCTAGTCGTGTCATTGCTTACTTCTGATTAGAGGCCAGCACCTACCTCTCTACAATACCCTTTCAGATAGTTGTAAAAAGCAATAGGGTCTTCCTAGCTCTCTCAGCTGTTCTTTGTGAGGCCGGCTCTCCAGATGTCTCAGCACCCAGCTCACGGGTTTGCAGGTTGGAAAGGACCTTGGGGATCATCTAGTCCAACCTCTACACCTGCTCTAGCACCTCCACGTCCTTCTTGTACTGTGAAGCCCAAAACTAAACACAGTACTCTAGGTGGGGGTCTCACAAACACTGAGTACAGGGGGATAATCATCTCCCTACTCCTGCTGATTATACCATTCCTGACACAGGGCAGGATGCCATTGGCCTTCCTGGACACCTGGACACATGGCTGGCTCCTGTGCAGCTTCTTATGGAAAGATTCCCTGAGTTTTGGGGAGACCACCTGTTACATCTGGATTTTAATGCTGTGTCTAAGAAAAGGAAGCCTACTGTACTTAATTCAGGTCCTGCAGGGAACATGCAGGTAGATTAAATTAATGAAATCAGTAAAATTTCTTTATTTATCCATGACAGTTACACCTTGTATTGCTGGTGGAACTTTAAAGTAGGATAAGGACCTAAAAATGAAGCATACCTTCTACCTTCTACTACATTTCAAAACAAAGGGGGGGAAAAATCCAACAACCATGAAAAAAGGCATTTCCCTATTTCTTGACATTGGTTAAAGGTCTCATTCATCTCAAGAAGCAGCCCATGTGCATTAAGGAAAATATGAAACTGAGTAATGAAAACGAGATCCCAATGCGTATTCACCCCATTTAGTAAAACACATTACGACAAGCTGCCTCTGCACTGCCTAGAACCTGTAACTGCTTGATATTCTAATTTTGAAGTAATTTTAAATACTCCTTCAGTAACAGAAAGTATTTTGAAGAACTGACAAACACCACTAAAATTGTGACTGAAAGCTCTACCATAGGTTTGAGCTTTAAGCTGTTTGTCTTGAGAGACAACACCTTCCAGGAAAGGTTCTTCTGTACCTTTTCCCCATGTTTTCAACTTCTATAATATTAGGCCTTGAGCATGAGACTGAGTGTATTCTTACACATTTCAGGGGAGGCCTGGATGCTTTGATCTTTAGTGAGAACAATGAGACTGTGGTAGTCAAATTATTCACTATTTTTTTGTATTGTTGCTATGGTTTCTAGCTGCCATGTTA
The DNA here is from genome assembly GCA_013397515.1 of Upupa epops. Classification (NCBI taxonomy): domain Eukaryota; kingdom Metazoa; phylum Chordata; class Aves; order Bucerotiformes; family Upupidae; genus Upupa; species Upupa epops. The sequence continues at coordinate 191,770 of VZRI01006719.1, read as the reverse complement.
TCATTTCCCTGGTCTGAATGAGACGTTGCCTTGCGTGGTTTTTTGCCTGTATTGCATGAGTTTTGTCATTTGCATACAAAATGAGTAGAGCTGGATTTGTCTCTCAGTCTGTATCTGTTTCCATTTAGGTTTGCATGGAGGTTATTTTTAGTTCTATGAGTAGTTTCCCTGGTCTGCATAACAGTCCTGGAGAGGTGAACAAAAGCAAGAACACATGAAAAACTATAGGAAAACCATTTTTTTCCCCGATACAGTTGTTACAACTTAAAGCTCCATAAACCAAATAAGAAAGGAAAAAATATCCCTTAAATAAGTTATGTTTCTTGCACAGTTTCAAACATACTACACTGTCTTCTAAATATTGTGATTTAGCAGAAGAGAGAGTGCAGAAAGAGATTATGAAGATATATGATGTGGTATTTTGAATAAAAGAATGATTCTTATCTGTGTTGGCAGCAACAACACTGTGCCTGCAGTCTGGGTAATACAGCAAGGCAGAATACAGAGATTACCCAGCCCAGGCTCCCACAGTGCTCAATCATCCCTAGGCTGAAGTTCTTCAGTGAGCTGCAGTGTATTTCACCGTTCAGTTCTTCAAATCCCTGTAGCAAAAATCCCTTTTATTAAAAATCTATTGTCCTTTTCTTCCTCTGAAATACAGTATAACTACGTGATGTTAAGTACAGCTATGGAGTCTCTAAACTATCACCACGCACAAATACGGGTATAAATAGTTTTGTCGATCTAGTTACAGATATCTCTAACCTTAACAAATACCCAATATCCAGGGCTCAAGGGGCAGTTGCTTCTGACCAGACAAAAGATATATTTATCTTTTATCTAAAAAGATGTATTTTTACATAAAGAAGTAAATACCACAAACTCAAGAAAGCTCATTTTTCACGGGGGAAGCTCCTTTCAAAGGCTGAACTAGTTTGTTAGTTAAAACATTATATTCATAGAGAAGGTGCATAGGCAAATTCAGGCTGAATGGGCACACAACAGAAAAGTCCTGTGATGCTCTTGACATTGTAAAATGACCAGGAGATACCAAATAAAATGCCATGAACGGGCACTATGACACCACTGCTTGTACTGCTAATGTTTGTCTTAGTTCTGTGCTCTGTCTCAATTTAAGGTTTCCCCTCAACCTCCTTTCACTCAAACTATCCTGTCCCAGCTTCCTCAATTGCTCCTCACAAGGTTTATTCTCCAGACTCTTCTTCAACCTTCTTGTCCTTCTCTGGACCTGCTCCAGCACCTCAATGTCTTTCTTGTATTGAGTTACCCAAAACTCAACCCTCTACTCGATTCAAATTTGTTTTGAATTTTTGTAGTGCTATCACTTGCCTTGAGGCACCACCAGCAACTATACAATATTAATAGTTTCAAATTGATTTGAATTTCCAGAACAAATGAATTGGATTTTGATTTAAAAACAATCATGTGGTAATAAGGCAAAATGGCAGTAGTGAAAAGACATTGCATTTGTTGAATTTCTTAGTAAAGCTCAACCTTGTGACATGACATAGAAGAGGGGTTTTGTGACATATCTTTTCATGCTAAATGGTAAGTGCCACACAATCCAGACTAGATGGGCTTATTAATACCGACACCTTCTACAGTTGCAAATGGTTTTTTCACTGTTGATCATATTGGAAATTCTGTATTCTGATACAGGAAATAGTAAAATAAGATCCATCCTTTCATATAGTTATGCCACTGCCACATCACACTGGAGCTGAATTCTGTTGCCAGAAATATATGTGTTTTCTCGGCAAAACTACATTTTTGCATAAAATTTAAGATAGGACATTTAAAAAAATATGCTTGCTGGTTACAGTAATTTGTAAATGGTAAGCATCCGAGCTTGTTCTAACATTTTTATTGGGAAAAGCCCTTTTTGCCACCCATGACTACATTAATGTGGCTGTATTCTGGACCAAAATTAGAGGAATGGTAAATGAGGGCATAAATGGAGGATTCCTGTTTTAAAAAATGTTCATCTGGTCCTCTAAAAGTCTGCATAGGTTTCTGTAAGTTAAAAAACTGAGTAACTATTTCCAGTAAGTACTTTATTCCTAAAAATTCAGTTTCATGTCAACCATATCTATGAGTTTAAAAATTATGAAAGAAAGCTTCTGTTTCTTTTGTAAGCAATATGTTTGTTTGATTGATTGAATTTTAGAATGGACAGAAGTCATTCATACTTTACTGTCATCTGTGAAAACAGGTTTTTATGCCTGGTAATTCACTCCTGTCAGGCAATTTCTGTAAGTGGTTGCTTACCAAAGGTCTTATAGAAGCATTGCAGTGTATGCCACAAAATTATCTGGCAATATCTTTCAAGAGAATTGTACTTCATATTTTATTTTTGTAACAAATATCAGTGTTCTTTTGGGGTTATTGTTCATTTTTATGATAAGAATGCATTTTAAATTGTCCAGGGAATTAATTGATATTTTGTTGGCATTCTACATGAAAAAAAGAGAAATGACAAAAAGGAATTACAGCCCATTAGAGAGCTCCTTTAAGTTCTTCAATTATACAAAAGTGAGGAAAATTCACATGCAAATGTAATCTGCAGGCATTAAAACAGGAGGTAGTACAACTTAATTGCAGATGAACTGCACAGAGACAGGAGAATAATGAAAGGGGGGAAAAAGTAATGAGCTTCATAAATGTTAATCTAATATATATGAGGGAAGACAGCTTGAAACGCAGCCCACTGGGTGGGTGTTGTTTGGCAATACTGTTGAAGGACAACGTGCACCTTGGCAGAAGAGCTTGTTAATTCAGACACACACATTAACTCTTAAAGCACCTATCAAAGATGTGAACCAGTAACCAATGTTTAATGAAACCCCTCTAGGCTTTGGCTAAAATGAGAAACACAGAAATACAATTATGGGGCATGGTCTTGCACTAAAGACAAGTTACTCCACTGAGCTTTCTTCAGGTCCAAAAGCAGTCCTAGAATTCAATGCATATCTTGAATGTTACAGTCTGTAACTATTTAGAGCCCATGTCTTTTTTAAAAATACCAATAGCATTCACAGAACCATTCCTCTCTCAGATCTTCATACATTGACATTTTGAAATTGGAGGCACCTCATTTATCTGGAAGATATTAGTGGGTCAGCAGGAATTCAGTAGACTAGGAAATGAGGGTAACAGATGTTTGATTTATGAAGAAATATTGAAGAGATGAGCATAAAGACGGTGTGTCTCAGTCAGGGAAATGTGAGCCATGTGTATTAATGAAGCACAAATCCAGGAGACCTGGAGTGTGGTTCAAGGAACCAGAGTTATGGGACTAGAGCCACACAATACCAATAGAGGCTTCCTATATGTTTTCCTTGTCTGTCCTGAGGGAAAGGACAGAATTCCCCTGAGATGAGATACTCATTGGAATAATAAATAATGGCCCAGAAAAGAAATCCTCACTAGTCTAGACCTCACTGACTTCCCCACTAAACATATTTTTTCATCCTGTAATTCAGTTCGTTAGACACTGACCCCATCACTACAGCTGACACTGAACACAATGTTGATGCTCAATTCCCACGCAGCAAAACAGCCATAGTTTCTTGTTCCCTTGACTAGTAAGTGTCCTGGCATCTTCAGATAAATGCCTTTATACAATTCAGGCCAAACTGTCCTTACCAAGGAAGAGGAATATGTTACAGCCACTAAATGAAAAATAAAGATGAACAACAAGATGAACATCATCAAGATTAATTTGCTAGTTAATCAAGATAAATTTACTTACTTAAGCAGTAATTTTGGAAAATATTGAATCTGCTTAACTTTCAGCACCTAAGCAGTTTATCTCGAGCAATTATGGCATGAATGCTCACTGCAAACGTTGGGGTCCTGTTGAAGCACTGATGCAGAGAGACATTCCAACTGCTAGAGCATCTACAGGAGCAAATCAAAGACCTGCAGAGATTTCTGCAGCATTGAATGCTTGACTTAAAATAAAGACATGTTCTGTATCCACACCTATTTTACATCACACATATCAAGAAAATAGTTTTGATATAATACAAAAATATATCTTAGAAAATACCGTGGTACCATCTTGTGGTAGCTTTTTGGATAGCAGTGTTGGCATTAAGACTGAATGACTAAAAAATAAAATTAGAACAACTAGCATTTGCTCTCATTAGGGTTTTGAGCTACGTTCTGAACCATCTGTATCCTCCTAGCAACTAAAATTCTTTATGAATGTATGGGTCTCTGTTATAGAACATTTGAAACTCATTTTAAATGTGCTTCAGTAGAAACGCGATATCAGTATTTGAAGACTACTAAAAATAACTTTTATTTATATATAAGAATATATATAAGAAGTTACCTGTTGAATCTTTTGAGTCTGGAGTCATGCATACACTCAAATACTGTCAAAGTTGGGAAGCAAAGAGACATGTACTCTGGAATTGAGTTTGACAGATGAGTGACAGTGCTTCCAACTCTAGGATCCAGAAATAAAAACAAACCTCCTTTGCACATGGCAATGGGAGAAACCACCAGGTAGATCTGTGAGGTGGGACCGATTGACAGCATCCCTCTCCCTGTAACCACATCCCTGTCTGTGGGATGTCTCTTTGGAGGATGCTGAGAGCAGGCCAGCATTAGTAATGAAAAACTAGGTAACAGATGCTAAAAATAGCTAACAGATATGGAGGATCCCAGGTTTTCCCTGTTTTCTCACAGAACTGCAAAGAGAAGGGAGCCAGTAAGAGGTAACACAGGGGAGACAGAAGTTTCTGCTCTCCTGATGTTAAGATTAGAGGAAGGCAAAGAGAGCTCCAGAAGACAAACAGGCATGTAACTTAGTTGCTGTGGTAAAGATGAGCTTTAGGAAAGAATAACAGAAATCCAGATACTGCTAAGAGGACTGGAGACATCAGACTAAAATAAAAGCATTTATTTTAAGTGACATAGCTGGACCAGTAGCTCATTAGACCCTCTGTACTCTTCTGGTTTCAAATCCCCTTTAGGGACAAAAAAAGCATAGCAAACACTACTCTTTCAAGGACCTTTTGGTCTGCTTCTCCCACAGTTATCTTCATCCTCCTTTCCACATCATTGCAGGAAATGAGGTTGCTGCTCTTAAACAAGACATACCATCTGTTTAGACTTTGTGCTTTGGTTTAGGTCCATCTCAGTGTATTGAAGTTAAGGTACAAATTTATCTCTTACAGTTTTGACTGGTTTGAAAACACAGAGCAGGAAGGAGAATTTCTCTTGTTTGAAAACGGTAGTTAACAGGTTGTTTATTGTATGTACAAGGAAGCTCTGGGTTTCTTCAAATCAGTGCTTCACATTTGCCTTATTCCAGCTCATACTCACAAATGCTCCTGTCTTTTCACTAAATGCAAGCATCAGTTTAAGTGCAAAAATATTAGAAACTGTCAGAGGAGTTAGGTAGGAATGAGTCCATTTACAACAAGGGCTTATGGGTCTGTGAGGTCTAGCTCTTCTCCAGCACCCTGCTTTATATTTTCCAGGTAAACCCTAAAGGGAAAAGCATGTGGATTATCTCTTACACCAATGGAATTAAGCTTGGCAATGAAAAATGAAAATTCCAAAAGATGAGAGGTTTGGGTCAAACTGAGGAAAAAGCTTAAAGCTAAACTATAAAGCAGTAAGAAGAAAAGTAAACAAAGGCTGTGACACCTTCTTAAGAACACTCAATCAGATTATCTTCCTGTCACACCTTCTAATCTCCCCACTCTCTGTTACTCTCTACACCAGAATCAGATTAAAATTTCTCACCAGCGTACCTGTCCTACGATCAGAGTGAGGCAGTCTGGTGGACACTAGTTTCTAACAGAATGATCAAACATGTAATTTTTTTAGTATTTTCCTCATTTTTAGAGGCTACTCACTGAAAGTGCACACTACTGTGTTACCAGCAAGTGTCCCAGCTTGCTATTATAGTAAAACATTTTTCCACTAAGTAGGCACTTAGGTACCTGGGACGTTTGTTTTTCAAGCTTTCTCATGCATACTTTATAAGGCAATGTTGACTGTAGTCTGTCAAATAATCTTTGCAAACATCCATCATTTATGGTAGCTATAAGCCCATGCCTTGCTGTTATATTAAATAAGTCATAACTCATGACAAGAGAAGCAGAAAGGGAAAACATATCAAGCTAATTAAAGGAAGGTTTCTTAGGCTGTTTCTTTAACCTTAGTACACTAAGCTCCCATTTATCATTTTATGCTGTGTACTCATAGCAGACCACATCACACGTCATCTCCTCAAGGAAGAAGGCCAATGCAGAAAGTATTTAAACACGTGCTTTCCTCACAGCTGGTGAGCAGAAGAGGAGTGTTGGGAGAAAACGTGGCCATGACTGCCTAAGGAGATGGGCAACGAAACATAACAGAAATACAGATTTCTTCTAAAACTATCTAAGAAACCTGTTTAGATGCACTCAAGAACATAAGTGAAAACTCCATCTTGCCCATTTGTGCTCCTGCTGTTATAGGATTAAGAGTACAATCAGAAAGTTGTAGATATTTGCTTGCAAAACAGAACTAGAATGGAAAATTGTGAAGGCCCAGTGCTAGCCTTCTTAACTGTGATACAGCCCCTGTATACTTCCTTCTGCCTGTTTTTTTCTACAGTGCAGCCTGAATAATGTCGCAGTGGGCTAGACACAGAAGCTGTAGACTGTCATGGAAAGGTGACAAAGGCACCTAAAGCTGGAGAAGGCTTTCATCAGATCCATCTGCAACAATGAACATTTTTGCTTTAAACTGAATTCTACCTCATCCTTACAATTTCAGATCTTTTAATCAATATACAAACAAATAGCTTGCAAATCTGTTTTTGTATGTCAAGGGTGCTTTCAACAGAATATTTTTGATGGGAAAAATCTGAGTGGACCCCTGGATTCTCTGAAGACAAATGTGTTTCACCAGGGTTATCAGGAAATTGTCTCTGGACAGGGTTGGATAGGAAAAGAAGTAAAAGAAAAAAACAATCTATTTTCCTTTTTCATTGTCATTACAGTATTTCCTCTCTCTTGAAAATAACCACTGATTTGCCAGCTAAGCTGGGACATACAAAGGGGCAAGCAGAGCACAGTTCATATATCACACAATCCAAATGCTTGTGACTAAGTTAAGTCTGACTGCTGTGGCTTCTTCTGTAAAAGCAGCAGTTTCGGTTCTTCTATAGTGAAGAACCATTGTCCCCACTTCCCTTCACACACACCCACCCTCCCACCCCCCCACCTTCAATGTTTTTCTTGATTTGGGGTATTTTGGGTTTTGAGGTCCTGGTGATGTTTGATTCCCTGCCTGTCTGTCTTCCCACAGAAGGCTAAAAATGCTATTCAGCATGACCTTATGTGCTTTTTTTCATTAGTCTCACTTGTGGGAGGACAGATATGGCACCCTGGCGCATATTTCAGTCTCTTCATCTATATATAGATGTATAGATGTGATATTTCCACAACTGCAGGTTTTAAGGGCCATCTCAAAAACCACTGAAGGAGGTGGTGACTTGCATGGAAAGTATCTGTTAATCTATTAGTGCTTGCCTGAATCAGCCCACTGTCTTCTCTTCCGTACCGCTCCTGAATCAACCTTCTTGACAAAGTCTGGTACACAATTGCTTTTCTGCTCTAAGACATCTCCTTTCTAGAATGAGAAGTAAAAATTTAGCTATGGCACTTGACACTGCACCTTTTTGACAAACTGTGGTGAAAACACTGGAAGAAGTGATGTCTTCTTTCTCTGTGGAAACTTTTGTCTTCTAGTAGCACAGATTGTTGTCCAACTGCTAATTCAGCAGAATCATGTTCCTAGGGCACAACAGCTATGCATCATTTTAAGTACATCCAGGGATAGAAACTCTACCATTCCCCTGTGCAGCCTGTTCCAATGTTTGAAACCCTTTAAATGAAGAAGTTATTCCTGACGTCCAACCTAAATCAGTTTCCTCTCTTCCTTTTGCTTTTTACTTGTAAGAGACTGACAACCACCTCTCTATGGCCCCCTTTCAGGAAGTTCTAGAGAGCAAAAATATCTCCCCTGAGCCTCCTTTTCTCCATCCTAAACAACAGTTGCCTGAACCAGTTCCTCATGGCACTTGTGCTCTAGACCCTTCACTAGCTTTGCTGCCCTTCCCTGGACACATACCAGCCCTTCAGTGTCCTTGAAGTGGCCCAAAACTGAGCCCAGGATTTGAAGTGTGGCCTCATCAGTGCTTAGAATAGGGGACAATTACTTCCTGCTGACTACACTAGTTCTGGCCACTCTTCCCCAAGCTTGGAGCATTGCAGGGGATTGATGTGGCTAGAGGACAGGACCCAGCACTTGATCTCATTGAATGTCATATGACTGGTCTCAGACAGTAAGTTAGCTACTGTGCAAGTTGGGTGGGAAGACAGTAGACTTCATGCCTTGGGAAACAAGTTTCAGAATTAATTTATCTCACTCTTTATGAAAAGCAGATCATCCAGGAATAGAACCCAGTTTCTTACCTGGTTTCAGTCCGATTTACCTAGTTACATACAGCAGTGGAACCACTGGCTTCGAGGACTCTGCCTCAATGACTCAGATCACTTAAGCTCGGGAACCATAATGCATCATTAAGTTTAAAAACTAAAAAGAACAACAGTTTTCAGGAAAGTGGTCTCAGACAAGACTAAAAATGCAGTTCAAGAAATTAAGATTTGTATTAGTTACCAGCAGGGGTCAGCAAACCTTTGTACATAACACATCGATTTATCTGCTTATTTCCTCTGAAAAAAACGACTTTCTTCAAGTTTTTAGATACCTTTGAGAAAATTCTTTAAAAAAAAAACCCAAGAAAACCAAAACCAAACAAGAGTTGCAAGTACTCAAATTCAGCCAGGACCTACAAGGTCAATAACCGTTAACGTCCTGATCTCAAGGCTCAGTCTTAGAATAAATATACTATGACCATCATCCTGTGTTACTTACCAAAACATCCAGAGAGAGATTAAATTACTTAAGATATTTAGTTCGATTTTGCATACCAGTAGGTCGGTTCCTACTGACCCGTAGCTGCTATTTCAGAAGGACAGAGACCTGCAGGTTCAATGTCACCCTGTACCTTCAATATTTCAGGGTGCCTAGTGTAACAGTATACCTCTATACATAGGGAGCTACCTCACAATTTCTGGCTATATTGAATGGGGAAGATGTTTCAAAATGCATGCTATCATTTCTGATCATAGCTGTCCTTCCATGATTTCATATTCATATTTGATATTCATATTCTGTCACCAAGGAACTACAACCTTTTGTGAACCCCCATCACAAATGAACAAAAGCCTGCACTGACTACATATCCTAAAAATCAGGACAAGGAATTTCTTATTTACAGGACTTTGCAACTTTGGCAAGTAAGAAAAAGCATTTTTTTGGAAAAAAAATATTTTCAGTTTGTTAAAAATGTTTTGAAAAACTCCAAACAGTGAAAAATGAGTAGAACCATCTCCAAATAGCTGTCAAGGTATGTCTGTACTGTGGATAATTAAATGCAGCTGCCTTTGGAAAGAAGTCTGTATAATTAAGAAAGGAAAACGGTTTTGCTCTTCATGTACAAAACTGAATTCTTTCTAATTCAAGAGCTGCTCAGACATAGAGCGTTAATACTAGGCCAAACAGACCATAACCCCAAGGTATACCTTATGCTCAAAAGATACATTATATACATACATATGCATCCTTTCTGCATTCCAAAAGTGATTAGAAAGGGCATCTTTGTATTTTAATTATTCCCAGTGAGCGGTATTAACGTCCCTGCATACCATCATAAATAGCACCCCATGCTTGATTTTAGTTCCCATCTATTAAAAATACAATGTTTACATTGAAAAGGTTTCTAAAAAGAACTATTATTGAGGTTCAGTGACATGCTCACTAGTAAAAGAACAAGGGAATGTAATCTGTTTAGTCTGTTGAGGAGCAAACCAACAAATAAATTCATCACAGACTATAATTGAAATAAAAATACAAAAGCAAGACAAATTCAAACTACAATGAGCCACACATTTTAGTGACAAAACCATACTAAAACATGTTAGACTTTAAATCTGAATTGGATAGCATTCTACAAAATGATTTAATCCAACATATACTAAAGTCTTTATTTTACAGTAGGTCAAACTAGGTCATTGAAGTAGTTTGTGGGTTCAAAATCTCTGAATATATTGTATGAATTTGCAAATGTTTTTAGCCCTTTCGACTCTTACTATTCCTTCTGTGATCAGTTATCTAGAATTAAGGTAGAGTCTACTATAAACATCATGAACCTCATAACTGCAAGTGGACTTCAGAATCAACAGAATCAGTTTTTGTGTTATTGCTGTTCATGGGGTACATGGAACTGTAGGATTGCACTGGCTATCTGTTTTTTTCCATTAATAAGTCTTGTTAAATGTAGACTGAGTGTACTAACATTAATCAAATCATGCTGCAGGAGAAAATGCAGGACACCCTGGATGCTGGACACGTATTCTGTGATACACGCTGGTTGCTATTAACAGCTAGAAGCAGTCTTAACCTTCTGGCAATTTTATTCTTTTAATGACAACAGCGGTTGTAGGTACTTGAAAATCATATAATTGATTAATGAACTCGATTAAGGAACATTCCTAGAGTTTTAGCAGATTTCAGTTAAGTCAGTTGGAGGTTTGAGGGCTGAACTATAGGAACCCAATATACCCAAGTTATTTTACCAATGTATTTTATTTGTTAGAGTCTTCCTTTCCCTTATTAACTGAGGTGAGAAATTAAACTATGGGTTTAATATATGTAAAGATGACCAGGTTATGGTATATTTAGTATGGAAAGGAATGCCTATGAACGCATTTGCTTGATTTTAAGTTTAGTTACAAATGGAGTCATAGATCTGTTAACCAGTAAATCTTTTCCTCGTAGTTTTCAGTAAAAAAAACTAAACCCCAAACCCAAACAATACTAATGACTGACATTCTCTCTAAGCACTTCACAGCATTGCCCAAACAGAAGCCACTAAACTAAGTAATGACGATAGACATACTAGTGAGATAAAAGCCAGCGTCAGTATAGTGTCTGACCATCTTTTTCTTAACTTCTGATAGCACAAATGGCTAAGTGCTCACAGGCAACGCTGCCAGCATAGACATTTGGTAGAGGGCAAATACTAACTACATCAACAGGAAAAATCCAAAGCCTTTGTGACTTGGTGAAAATCTTTCAATACTTTTGTGGGGATTGAGACAGGAGAAACTTGGGGGAGATATTAAATTCCAAATACAAGAACTGATACCACAGTATGTTTGGTATCTCTTATTTATGATTTTCTAGGAAGTGTTAAATTGATGGAGACTCCATATGTATTTATCATTCTACAATTTTTCATTTTCCCCAAAAGATCTCACCTTTTCTAGAAACACATGTAGATGGGCTTAGTAGATAGAAAACTTGGTGGGCCACTGGCAAATATTTGTTTCATCTAACCCAAACATTTTTCCCACATTGAGGTAGTGTTACAGGGAGGACTTCTGAAGTTTTAGTCTGTTAAAAACCTCAAAAGCCCCATAACCCCCGAAAAACCATACAAATAGTTTAAAATCTGAACCACAAAAGCTTAAAATTTAAAAGTTATCAGTTATGCATTCATGAATGATTGGTTATGTGTTACGCCTTCATGAATCATGGCTACATTATAGAGTTGGGGTTTATAATAATGAAACCATAACAGATATGTTTTAAATAAATACTATTTATTTGTATTAAAAAATTCACTTTCCATGTCAGGTTTAAAAACTATTTCATCCTTAGGTCAAATGTTAAAGTAACTGAGTTAAAAATTCACTCGAGCAGGACTAACATGTGTTAGAGCATTTTTTCCACAATATTATCACAATATTTGTTCACATCAGAGAATAGATTAATTTCTTTAATAACTAGTATGTACTACAAGCCAATCACACTATAAGTAAACAGAAGGAATACTTTTTTCCTTTTAGAAAATGACATTGCATAATAAAAAAAAATAGAACCAAAAGATGAGATGCAAGTCTATTAAGCACGCCGATACATTCATCTGAGAAGACAGTGCGTAAAACTAGATTTGCGTCTGCCTGTCAGGAGCATGTGGTTATGTGGGATGCATGTCTTGAACGCAGTTTTTCAGACTCCTTGCCCCCAATTTCCTTTTTTATGTTTGGTCTCTGTAGCGTGGTTCTGGGTGGAAGTCTTCTGCTTCCGTTTTAAAAGATTGGCTAATCAGTTGGGTCTCTTGTTAGTCATTTCACTCCATATTTGTAATCTCATGGTGAGGCTTAAAAAAAAAAAGTAGCATAGGCAGGAGACATGCAGGACTTTTTAATGATAGGACATTTTAAGAGTATGAAGGAAGAGTATTCTCCCTACATTCACCTTTGACGTGAAACAGTAGAACGTAAATAAGGAAAGAACAAGGAAAGCTTAGTTGTAGTCATGTTATCTACATCTAAATGTGTAGAAAAGGAATCAAGGAATTAAAAACCCCAGACTTTCCTGGTTTTAATTACTTAAGGAGCAACAAGGAAAAACAGTAAACATATTTAAAAAATGTCCCTGAAAGAAAGGTGAACTAATCCATTGCAAACTGTAAAGCAGAGCCAGCCAGTCTGAAGCTGCAAAAAAATCTTCCTGCTATGGGCTACTCATACTCTGAGCAAAACATATAAGAACATCAAGTCAAACCCGGCCAGGTTCCTTTAACAGCTTCATAGAACTTAGCAATTAACTTTAGAGCCACATTAAGTTTGACTAATCACCTTCTGAGTTCAGATTTCCTGTCCCAGACTTGACACGTATCAACTGAACAAAACTCCCCTGTAAACACTAGCTCTTAGCGTGGGGATATGTGAAATCTTAACATTCTGATAATAAACCTCAAAATTAGTCTTTGCTCACATGAAGCTGTGCCAAGGCTCATTTTACATTTTCTCCCTAAGATTATTTTTGGATCTGAGTTTTTCTACTACCTACAGCACATGTGCTAGCCCCACACAAATCCCTTCTTCTGACTTCTATTCTTGCCACTTATTAGTGGCCAAAACAGGTGAAAGTACTTTCTACTTTTTCATTCATGTGAAATTCATATGAATCTTCAGAGATTCTGCCTTCCTTACAATGATTTACAAGGTCCAGTGGTGCGTCTCCATTCCCTCCCCATGCACCAGACTGAAAGTGGGAAGAAAGGTTTTACTGTGGTTTGCAGAGGAGATGTTCAATGCTTATCAAAGGCAAAGCACAGCACTGGAACCTTCCAGTGTCTAAACCAGATGTAAACAGGACGAAATGTCTCACTGTACTGAACAATGATGGCAAATTGTGACTCTCTACTTTAGGAAAAAATCTTGCTACTAAATAAAAGCTAACTACTAATAAAGCTTAAACAGATAATAGTTAAAGAACTTGTCTGTCAAACCCCTACGAATAATAACCAGGCTGACATGTTTGGTTTTTTCTCTGTGCTTCAACTTAAGAAACGGAATTATTTTTGTGAATGTTCAGGGAAAAGTTGTGGAATATTTAAGGTCACGTCATCTGTTAGGTCATGTATAGCCTCTGGAATGATTATTTTACAATCTCAGTAAGAGGTCAGAACTGAAACAGATAAAGCAGCAACTATTCCTTCCCTCATTTTACAGGTGTCAAAAAGCTAGATTATTCAATTCAGCTGCACACACATAGTGATCTAATGCCATCTGACATCCCCTCACATATGACCTGATCCTCATTCATCACCTCAAAAAACCACAGGACTCCACAAAGCCTGTGTCATACTTACCAGGATTACCTAGATTTTCCAGACACCCTACTATATCTCACATGGAAATAGTAGACATGCATGCCTGAGTCAGCGACATGAATGCAGAAAGAGTAAGTTTTGCTCTAACTCAGACAGGAAATCCATGGCAGACCAGAAATTAGACCCAGTTCGCTTCAGTGTCATCCGTTAAACCATGAGACCCTTGGTACTGTTGGCAATGAAACTTATTTAACAGGTCACCACTTTCTAGTGCTGGGAAACCACCTCTTTTTTTCTTATACATCCTTCAACATCAAAACCCCCCATGTTTTATCTTCCAATCACTCTGACATGCTTCTCAGCTCTATCTGTCCCTTACACTTTGTCTATTTCCTTCTGCTGTTTGCTGTCTTGCTCTGTTCTGTCATGTACAGTTCTCACTGCTGCAGCAGTAAATACTGCTGACCTGTGACCAACAGGCAGATTAAGATCCATTGAATCACTAAATTGCATATCTGCCAATCTAAGATTCTACTCTCAGACATTCAGTTTGCTCTGTGGAAGTGAAATTGTGTTTAATCAGATACAACAAAACTACCTACAGCACAAGAGTTCTGAGCCAAATAAAACCAGAAAAAAGTATGTGAATCCAAAATATACAAGTTCAAATTCCTCTAGTAGTTTTGATATGGCAAGCTGATCTGCTTTGCTCATCTGTCTCCACAAAGACATATTTCTGTCAATTACTAATGTTCTTAATCCGCCTTGATATCCAGTCACATATTTGACTGCATCTGAAAGGTGACTACAGGAAAGCTGGAGAGGGGCTGTTTACGAGGGCTTGTAGTGCTAGGACCAGGGGTAATGGTCTCAAGGTAGAAGAGGGTAAGTTTAGACTGGAAGTCAGAAGGAAGTTTTTCATGATGAGGGTGGTCTAGTGTGGGGTGTCCCTGCTCCTGGAAGGGGGGTTGGAAATAGATGATCTTGAAGGTCCCTTCCAACATGAACCATTCTATGAATCTATGAACCTAGTGAACTCAGTAGATTGTAGAATACTACCGGTTGTTGTCTTCTTGTAATCCCAGGAAAAGAACAGCACACAATACTTTATAACAAAACCAAAAAAAAAAGGAAAAAAGAAAAAAGCAGAAGTTTAAAGGAGGAATAAAATTCACATGTTCAAGAGCATATAATGGGATTTTGGAGAATATTCCATGACGATAAGTTCCAGTTGGGATCTAAACATCAGTTTACAAAGGGCAAATAACATCCTTCAACACTTGTTCTCAAAAATGGAACTAGACAAAGTCAAATATTGTATGATGGTGTTTTGCAAAGATTCATAAGCATCTGTATTCAGGGGTTTATAAATAGGCTCACATCATTTTCCTCCAACTATGTTACCATTTAATGTTAAAATAACTTCCAAAGAGACAATAAAGTTTAGGGCTACACTTGAAAATAGGATGGGATCTGCAATGACACTGCAGCCTAATATGTGACAAAAGGACCCAAAGCACCTTGTCATTTTGAGATTACTACCATATGTACAGCCTTCTGAGCAAGAATTTCCACTTTTGGATACTTATTTCTTCACAAGACTTCAAAGGCGATACAATTTAGGCACAAATTCAAAAAAAAAAAGAGTTCATTTCTTGCAAGTCCAAGGCCCAAAGAATGCAGCATCACTGAGCACTGGAAGAGGTGTGTTGTTGGGTTTTTTTTGTTTGGTTTTTGATGCCGTTGCTCCAGGAATTCACAAACTGCCTTTTTGCATTGCAAAGGTAGATCGGCTTATGTTTGAACTTAAGCTCAACCTGCCCCAGACTATAATGCCCAAGTCTGATTCCCTTAATATTTCACTTAAGTTCTATTCAAGAACGAAGAAAGATGTTTGTTTCTCTCTCTTTCCATTATGCAAAATATACAACTATATAAATCACCTAAGCAGAACTTTGTGTTCAATAAGTTAAATTAATTGTTTATGGCCATCCAGAACTTACTGCCCCTTCCCCAGCTCCTTATTCCTTTCCTCTTATTCCCAGACCTTGAGACCCCAGGACTACCTGTGATCAGCACCTTGAAATGAAGAAAGATCATGATAATTCCAATCTTTACTTAAGCAAATGTGCTAACAGCAGCAGTTACCACTATGCCTCATAGTACTGGATCAAAACCTGTGTCCTGGGTTTTACAGCACTAGAGGAATGCAAACTGAGCAAATTTCCCTCTACTCACATATCATACATTGTTAGGAATTGCAAGGGATGACTACGGATCATCTAGTCCAACCCCTGACAAAGCAGGATCATCTAGGACAGTCCACACAGGGACTGCATCCAGGAGGCATTTGAAAGTCTGCAGAGAAAGAGACTCCATAACCTCTCTGGGCAACCTGCACCATGCCTGTGCCAAAACAACATGACCGTAGCAGTATAGGGAGCCACTTCACAATAAAATACTGACTTCTAAAAAATGAGTAAAAACAAACTCCATCAGCTAGGTTAACAGTGACTGAGGAATTTCCAGGGTGCACAGCTGGGACCTACAGCTGGGTGCCTCTGTTTGATCTTGGTATGTGACCACCACATGGAGGAGTAGAGAGGAACAGACATATATGCAACAGGGCTTGGGAAACCTGGGAAGGAGGATGTGTGTTTACATTGATGGGGTGATCAAAAAAAATAGGAGACAAGTACTTTTGCCAGAACAACTGATGGGAAACCCAGCCAGAAAATTGAAAGCATCAGAGTAGATTTACAAGTCTGTTCCAAGGAATCTGGTTTTGGGTTTGTCCTCAAACTCCGGTATGTCCTCCCTATCATATCTTTGCTATTATAACAGTGAAAAGGATTCAGTTACTTTTTTTAAAAAAAAAAAACCCACAGGCAGCAGAAGAACACTCATTCTGAAGTGTCTTCCTTTTGCGGTCCCTAGGGATAGCAACTACAGATGCAATAGTAGCCACAACTGTTTCAGATCACAAGAAAAGAGAGAGAGCTTTACAGCTTTAGTGTTAATTCTAGAACACCTTGTGCAACCCGGGATTTGTGCATCATTCCTGGAGCCATTGTATGATAACAAGGAGGTGCCTCTATCACTCTCAAAAAACTGAGATGTTTAAAATTATGAGTCCTTTGTTTCTAAAACCTCATTTTACATATCCGTGGCAAGTATTATATTTGGGATGGTACTGATCATTGTTACTGTCTATCATGGAAAGCTTCTGTGAGAGGAGAAAGAAATTGCAAGTTAAACTGTGCCATCAATTTTAGGGAAATAAATTAATGTAACTTCCTCATCTCACTAAAGGCTACTGATTTGAGAGGGTTTGGACCCTACTTGACAGGGTTTGGACTCATTTCACAGAACATGTGCAGGCTGTATCAGAAAAGTGTCCTTTCATTCTTTTATTCCTTTATTTCTTTCATACCATCTCCTTTGTTTCAGTCACCTATTACCGTTACATCATCCACAGGCCTTCTGCAAAGTGCCATCTTCTTGAGGTTCACAGGCAGTAATGGCATGCTAGAAATAGTGAGCCGAAGCGTCTTTCTAGTTCTGACACAGATGCTTCACAGACAGTAAAGGATGAGAAGCCAGAGTTGATGATTGTAAGGGGGAAAAAAATCCAGCTAAGTTACAGGTTCAGGGTGATAATTACAAAAAAAGTTTGTATGCGTGTTATTTAGTTATGGCTTTATGTAATTATGTTATTTACTAGTGCCCTTGCTTCATTTCATGAAACTGGAAGGAGCAGATAGAGTACGGAGTTAATTCTTGGAGTTGTCTGTCTTTGGAGAAGAAATTCATAAAAAGCTTCTTTCAGACTGCAAATGCTTTTACTTCTTTCTGAATGCAAGGGATAACAAAAGTTAGGGAAAAAGGAAGCAGGTGTAAGTCTGAGTCATTGAAAGCAAGCAAGCAAGTAAAATTCACTGAAGTGACATTTGCAGAAAAATAAGAATAGCCTGGAAAGATGCCTGGTCTTGAACTGAGCGCATCAATGGATGGATCAGGTAAACAACATCCTCCTCCAACAGTACATCCATAAGCTTTGTAAACTCTATGTTCCATGTGCTGTAGTGTTTTGAGGTTTGTGATAGTCTCTTGGGTTCAGAGGTCATATTTTTCCAATTGTTTTGCTCTGTGACTGGAAACCACATGGAGCTTTGGGCTCTGTTATACCACAGCTCTCTAATATTTGGAATGTTCCATAGCAACACATAGCAAGACTAGGCCAGATGACAAGTGAAAGCAGTGCCGGTTATTCAATGAACAACGTAAGAGGAATCAAGAGGAAAGATGCTCGCTTGTAAAAGGCAAACCTCACTACAGTAGGAGACAAAGTTTTTTTAAAAAGCGAACAATGTGCAAACAGTATCATGAACTTCAAATGACGACAGTAAATGTTCTGAGGTCTCTCTCTTTTATTATGACCTGACTTTAGAAGTTGATTTGCATGAAACATGAGAATACAGTAAGGGTGTATTAAATATTCGTTAAGATTCACTGTAGCTCTCTATTTAGTATATTCTGCTTATACCATCCTTGATGGCCAAAGTTAGAGGAGCCATGTCAAGCAGAATGTCCTTTTAATAAGATGTCTGTATTTTGTCATTGCCAAAGTAGCAATGTTTTTATGTGAGTGGGTATCTCTTGCATTCAAGATCCTAAGCAAAATATAACCAAGCAGAATCATTATAATGGAAGAAGATTTTCCATGAGAAAGAATCCAATGAAAAAAATACATATTCACAACCAATTGCCATCTGAAAAATAAGAGGCATGACATGGCATGTCGCTAAAGAAAGACAACCATGAAGTAGGAAAAAATTCTGTCATTTACCTGTGGTAGGAGAAATTTTAACAATAAACTTCCAGTACTTTTCCATGTCCTGGTGCAGGGGAAGACTGTTTGGTATTATTCAGCTCAGAAGTTAACTTTGTTGTTTGCTGAACTGTTTACTTATTTTGGTACAAGAATCCTTTGTTACACACTCTTTTGCTTTTTAAACAGAGCAGAAAAAAAGCTTACTGTGCATTTGTTATTGAGTTTCCTTTTTCTGAGGAACGGTAATGAGAGAAAGGAAGTGACAAGTGAAAATAAAGAAGAGGCTTCCAAGCTGGAGGGAGTGTCTCTTACCATTACAATTAAGGGGGAGACTTTGGTATGGATCAGTCTGTCTCCACCTCTCCACCCACTTTAGTTCACACGGCATTGTTACCTGCCTTGATTTTTTTTCCTTAATGAAATAGTAATGGCGTGGAGAATTATTCTGCATATTTCAGAAAAGTAAATACAGCAACTGTTAGTATTACAATAGCAAATATAAAAATGAGAAAGCCATACAAAACAAATCTAAGTGCCCTTTTGTTTCCTTCATATACATATTCCTCTGTTAAGCAAGGTTATAGTAAAACTGGAGGGGTATAATCAGATTGTAGTCTGTAAATCTAATTATACAGATTCTAATGTGTTTCTACAAAAATGACACCTGCACTTCTACAGAGAGCAATAATCTATTACGTTAGTATTTTTATTTTGTATTTGTAACACCAGCATTAGGTTTGGTGCTTCTGCCTGTCACCAAACACAGCATGTTCTAACATATTGCTTAGAGTGGTAAACATGACAGTAAAGACTTAAATGAGAGCCAAAAACAAAGTGCTTTTGAGAGGACATGGAAGTTGCGCAACTGCTTCTAAGTAACTCTAATAATAAAACACACGTAGAGATCTACAAGTACTTTCCAGCAGCTGTTTTAATTAGACTTGCTTCAAACATTGTGATGTTATATATCATGTACAGAAAAAAAAGAGCCATTGGAGTATTACATTTAAAGGAATATTGGAGACAAAGTTATATATGAACACACATAGGTACAAAGGTTTTTACAAATACCTTACACTGTTAAGACACAAAAGATTTTTAGAAGTCAGTTTTGCTTCTTTTGAGCACTTGCCTAGGCAGTACCAAGTAATAGAAAAACTATCTTCATAAGGGATTTGGTTTTCCTGTGGTTTCCAGGTCCCATTTCTCAGGCAGAGGTTACAACACATAGCAAGCTTTGATGACTGCTTTCAGAGTAACTCAGAGCATCAGAAAAAAGCTCAGCAGTTAATAGTAAAACTATTACTGTCATGAAACTTAGTGGGTTCCGTTTCCTGCTGCTCATATGAAACCTTCCCTCCAGATTTGGTTTTCTTGGTTTGTACACTGAATTTTCTTGTGTTTGCATTTGTTTCAAAATCAAAAGGAAATGGTCTCATATATTAAAACTCACCTGGTTTACAGTACTGCAGTACTGACATGTACAGCCAATGGGGAATTCCAGAGCTGCCAGGGTGCTGGCACCACAGTGGAAATGAATGGCAGTTTTAACTGTAGACTATGGAAGTCACAGAAACACAGCTGAAATACCGAGTCTCCACCAGTGGAGCAAGGCAGTTTCTTTGTGTTTTTATAGTGACACTCCATTCTGAGGGTGAGGCAGGTTCGCTTTTGAACAAAGATTGTATTCAGTGCCTATATCAGCCAAGGTCAGTAGATTTCCAGCTAACTAGTGAGGTGATTTTGAATGACAAGAGCCTGTCTTTCGATGTCCTGCAATGTAAATTCAGGTAGAGTGATTTCCCACACACTTCAGGAAGACAGCTATTTAGGGACACAAAGAGGCAGATAAGGCGGTTTAGTAAAACTGTAAGCGCCTACAGTAAGCTCTGTTTCTAACTCTGCAAGAAGTCATGTGAAGCACTGCAACTAGCTGCCCAGGGAGGGAGTGGAGGCACCGTCCTTGGAAGTGTTCAAAAAATGGGTAGACGTGGTGTTGATTCATGATTTTGTGGTTAGAGGTTGTAGGACAAATGGTTGGAATTGATGACCTTGAAGGTCTTTTCCGACCTTGATGATGCTATGATTAGTCTACTCTTAATCAAAATCATGCACCATTTGTCTTCATAGTCCCCACACCAATGCATGCATGAATGCATTGCTAATGCTTTGCTAAGCATTCAGACTGACATCCTGAATGATTCATGCCTGAAAACAGGAGCCATGCATAGGCACTGCTAATCTGGGTTAATACACTCAGGAATATTTGACTTATCAAACCTAAAAGCACTTATTTGTTACAAGTAATAGGTGAAAATTAAAAGTATGTGACAAAAGAGTAGATGAGGTTTCAAAGAAACATAGCAGACTTTCATTGTGCTGGTGCCCTTGCACACATTCTTCCCAGGAACAACAGGCTGAGAGCTGGTAATTGGACTTCCCCAAATGTACAGAATTGAGCAGTTCACAAGTAGCAGCCCCTACAGGAAAACCATTTCACAGAATCACAGAATGTTTCTGGTTGGAAAGGGACCTTGAAAGGTCATCTATAGTCTAACAGCCCTGCAGTGAACAGATACAGCTCCAACTACAGCAGGTAGCTCAGAGCCTTGTCCAACCTGACCTGGAATGTTTGCAAGGATAAAGCATCTATCACCTCTGTGAGCAATCTGCGACCTCATAGTGGAAAATCTCCTCCTTATATCCAGTCTGCGGCTTTTAGTTTAAAAATATCACTCCTTGTACTATCACCCCAGGCCCTGCTCAACTGTCGGTCCCCCTTAAGTGCCAAAAGGCTACAATAGGGTGCCCCTGAAGCCTCCCCTTATGAAAAAGCCAAACTCTCTCAGCCTGTCCTTGTAGCAGAGGTTTCAGCCTTCTGATCCCCTTTGTAGTCTTCCTCTGTACAGTCTCAGAACATGCTCAAGACTATAGGTTCATATTCTTTTTGTGCTGAGAACTCCAGAGCTGGACAGAGCATTGCAGATTCCTGATACAAACTAAGATGCCATTGGCTTTTCATGCCACCTGGGCACACTGCTGATTCATATTCAGCTGGTTGTAAACACTACTCCCAGGTCCTTCTCTGCTAGGCCATTCTCCAGCCACTTATTCCCTAGTCTGTAGCTCTGCTGGGGGTTATTATAGCCAAAATGTATGACCCTGCACTTGACCCTGTTAAAACTCATCCCATTGGCCTCTGCCCATTGACTCAGCCTGTTGAGATCTCTCTGCAGCATCTTCCCCCCCCTCCATCAGATCAAGAGTCCCCCACAACCTGGTGTCATCCATGAATTTACTAAGGGGAGAATTAATTCCCCCATCCAAGTCATCAATAGAGATGTTGAATAGAATTGGGCCAGGCACTGATCCCTTATCTCTCTGCGGACATTGAACTGTTCACCACTACTCGCTGGATACAACTTATTACAGGAATCTTCCTTATTAAACTAAACTGACACAAATTACCTTGCCCGCAAATGAAAACACTTCCCAAGACTAAACTAGAACTTCCTAGCATTTTCATGATGCAGAGTTAGCTTCATCTTTCTCAGGCATTTAGAGACTGAATCCTCAAGGTCTCAACTTC
The DNA here is from genome assembly GCA_013397515.1 of Upupa epops. Lineage (NCBI taxonomy): Eukaryota > Metazoa > Chordata > Aves > Bucerotiformes > Upupidae > Upupa > Upupa epops. Next base: position 169,564 of record VZRI01006719.1, on the reverse strand, counting down.
TTTTCATCTTATCCTTCTCCCTTTCAGTGCTTCTTTTGCAGCTTCTACACATGCAGCAGCAACTATTTCGATACTAGTAGTAGATCTGCTCTTTCCCATCCAGACCAAGATCTGGAGGGATGAGTGTGCAATCTCATAAGTTTCTGCAGCAGCTTTTCTTTCATCATGAAATTAGCAGAAGGACTGGCTTTGCCTTAGAGGTCACATGAATAGAATTCAGTGAGGCTGCTTGGTTGGCAGGGAACCACCTGCTTGAGCATCAGAGAAACTGATGGATCAGATGTAGTATCAGGATATCTCAGGTATACATTATATATGGAAGGGCAGGAAGGAAGACTAACAGGATGGTTTGGGCCTGACCCTGTGCTTGTAAGATGCTGAGTTTCCACATAAAACAGCAAGCACAATAAACAGGAGGAAATTCAAGTCTTTCTATTTTACACATTCTAATACCCAGTAATTCAAAGTAGATAGCAGGTGAGATTCAAAGGACAGGAAACAGAACTACACTCCCTTCACTGGTTCATTATAAGCATAGATGGTTCTAAGAGAATATCAGAGAAAACATGTAGCTTTTAAATATGTGTATATATATACATACACACATATATATGTGTATATATACCAATTGAGACTACATGCCTATCTTCAGTTTTCCCATTTATTGAAGTAACTTTCTTCTACTTCACCTATATATGAGGCAAGTATTTTCAGAGGAAGATGGAGGAAATAGCAATTTGAACGTGGCACTTTGGCACACGGTACATGTTCAAACCAGTAAAATTTGAAACTCGTATTAATTTCCACAATTAACTGTCTTTCCTAAGCAAGGTTTTTCTAACTGAATGAGACTACCATAGCATGACTTATTCATCACTTATAGAGAGGATCTCAAGAGACTTCTAGTCAAATGTTTGCTCTAAAGCTAGATCTGCTCTGAGGATTTCTCGTATCTGCTCTAGAGAACAACCAAGGATAAGATGTGCCAAGCACCTGAGCCAACTGCTCCACCACTTGACTGCCTTTGATGGGGCAAAAAAGCTTTTCTGTATATCCACAAATTGCTCTTGTGCCAATTTGCATCCATTGTCTCTCATCCTCCTAGCACACACTGTCAGTGAGAGCCTGTTTTCATACTCTTTAGATTCTCTACACACCCAGAAAATGTTTATAAATTCCCTCTTTGTAGCCTTTTTGTCCTTTCAGCCCCTGCATGCTCTGTGAGGAGTTCCCTGCTTGGCCAAGATCAATAAGTTTCCTGATCTATTTGCTTGCTTTCTTGACAGAAGGATCAGGGACAGATTCGTCTTGTGTCATCTTTGTTAAAAAAAAACCTTGCGAGGATTTTTTTGGTCAAAGCAAGAGCTGTATCCGACACTGTACTGATAATTTAACGAAGAAATATGCAATGCTGAGTACAAAATAGACACCCAAAACTGTCTGTTATTCTACAGAGAGGTGTTTATAATACCACTCAATGCTTTGGTAATATTTTTGCTATTTCAAAGCACCTAAAAACATTTTCAAGATTAAAACAAATAGTTACAGCTTACCATCTGTTTTTGATCCAATCATTTGCTATTTTAAGAGTAAAGGACACATAATTTTACCATCTATTAGAACAAAAAGAAAGAAAAAGCTTCTGGTCTTCCTCTGTTAAAATTTGAGTGCAACTGAAACCTACAAATTGCAAAAAGCTAAACTTCTACCAGGCTCATATATCACATTTCCACGTTGACAGCAAAAGCACTCAGCAAAGTCTGCTCCACAGTCACTATTGCTTCTCACCCTTTTTTGCTTAATAACAAAGAAATGTTGCACTGGTTCAGTGCTTCAGTGTGCCTGCATGAAAAAGTGAGTGCTAATCAGAAATGTGCCCATTTCCCAGATGATGCATGATAAACATTTCCTGTGCTACCAAACATCAGACTCAGGAAGCATCACCATCACCATCTAAAAGTGACTATACTGCATATTTAAATAGCTTTTTTTATTCAATCCAGCTGTCAGATAGTATGGCTGAGAACCAAAACTCTCCTGATTTCACAGAAATAAAACCATTTATTTATTTCTCATGTGAAGCCTCAGAACAAAAGGGATCTGATTTCTGATAAACAAGCTCATTACACTCTAATTAAGAAACAGTCATAAGAAAAAGGAGAGTTACTGGGTATGTGTGTCTCACAGCGACATGTGCTTCAATCTGATGGGGAAATGCACACAGAATTTCTTGCATTGTCTCTATAATATAAACACAATTGATAATGTTAATAACATTTATCATAAAATATTCTTTATATAAACCATAAAGGTTTGAAAACATGCCACAGAGATAATTGGAACAGTAAGAACAACTTCTAGTTAGAAGGTTTTCGTATTGGAGACTTCTAATAGCTAATGGTGACTCACAACAGCCACAAGTAGCCGCCAAAATTGTTAATGTGACTGAAGTCACACAAGCTGGGAATCCCATGCACATGGAAACATTTAGAGATCAAGAGAAACTAAGGAAAAACCTGTTATAATTTCTTTACAGATCTAGTAGACACACCAGAATGGATGCAGGGAAGAGATTATATTTGAATCTCCATATGACCCATTAAGACAAAGAACACTTCACCTGTAGGCTCTCTCTGTGACTGCAAGATACATACGCAGATTTCCCTTTCATCTGCACCCTTTCACAGTACCAAAAAACCCAATTGCACAAGGTCCTCTGCAGAACTATGGGGGAACTCCTAAAAAAAAATCCCCAAAATAAATTATTCTGCAGATACTTAGCAGTAGATAGTGCACTTTTCTGCATAACTGGCAGCTTGCAGGAGTGGTTCAGTGAGATCAGCTTGTACTGAGGAAGTGAAAAAGCTAAAAGAATTCATGAAAGTTCTGGTCACTTGTCCTCCAGAGTCTAGTCTGTGGCTCTGTCCATGCATGAGCTGGAACTCTGGCTATGTCCTTTACTCATAGCACCCACAGAACAGAAAGAAGATTTTTCAAGTGGAAGACAGTTATCTGCCACAAGTGAACTTGTGGCAAATCTACAAGTCCTAGTGTATTTTTAGAATTCTGATGCCAATCAGGCCTGTTTATGCCTTACTGGTTACAAAAATAAAACTACCATTGAATTAATTCAGCATAAAAGCTAACATTGGGAGCATCTGAAAGTCCAAAAGAAAGCAGTATCTCAAAAATTCTCAATCAAATCAGTCCAACACCAAGACTGAGACCACTAAAACCAGCAGCAAGGTTTTAATCTCAGTGGATTCAGGATTTAATTCCAGAAAAAATTTGTCCATAGCAGAAATTAGATCTAAAAGAAAATCTGTAAGGGATGTCATACACTCCATTACAAACTGACTAAATACATTTTAATGTTCAAACATACTGTCACTCTGGACCAGTGTCTCCATTTTTTTTTTGCAAAATTAACAGTTTCCGCTCACACAGAAAATAGTTTCTATTTCCTTTCAGTGCCTTTTTTGATTGAGAGTGGATTATCAGTAGTTTATATCTTTAGGTCACGTGAAAGACAGAAACATTTCAAAGAAATCACTTGTTTTCATAGCTGAGTTCAGCAAAATGACCAGCAAGTGAATATTCTGCAATGGGTCAACACCGACTGGGCATTTAAGCTCAGTCCAGCACAGATTTGGCCAGCTAACTGAAGAAATTTATGAGGAACAGCAAGAGCAGAGTAAAGCTAGAAGTTAGCCATAGATGGAAGCTGACACCTTGCCTAAGGCAAAACGTAATACTCAGAAACAAACTGAAGTGGAGAATGGATGAGGGTAAGGCCAATCAAGAATAAGCAAAAAGAAACCTAAAAGCAGAAGTTGGAAAAAGCAGCTTGAAATTGTTCATACCAACAAGTGAGACTTATTGTTCATGGGACTTTTTATTCTCTTTGCTTTAGCAGAGCATGTCCAGTGTTGTAATCTTGGAAATCCCTTCACATTTTTTCTCCCTTGAACTCTACCAAGAGGTCACCAGAAAGAATGGAAAACACTACGTGGAAACAGATTGAATGCTAGAGAGTATTTGTAAGTTCCTTCTGTGCACATGTAGAAGTTAGATGAAATATTAATCACAAAACTACAGCAGATCTGGAAAACTACAAAAATAGCTGGTGATAACCAGTTGCGCTACTACTGCTGTAAGAAATGCTCTTTGTCCTTCTCTTGGACAGTCAAATGAAGTGATGCCAGCATCAGGACAAAGAGGGTTCTGTATAAAATTGAAAGGTTATTCTCATAGGCCCTAACACTGTAAGGCTCAAAACATGCCTTTTGCAGCTTTCTGTAATAATAGTAATAGAAGGAAAATAAGCATTAAATCAGAAAATATTTCAAGCAGCAATTAGCCATCACGCTCTGCATGCAGTAGAGAAAACTACTATACAGGTAGGGTGAGATGGTAGGAGATGAAAGAGTTCTGTTACCAACTATCTAATGGTTAAACTGAAAAAACTCCCAGCAAATTAGGAGGACAGAAGATATGTGAAAATCCTTCCACTGGGTCAGGCTTAGTTGTTCCATAGAGTGTCATGCTAAATCCCAACATAGCCTGTACTGCAATTCTATCTACATGAACAAGGAGAACACCCTGAATATGGTAAGATTTTGAAATACTGTATTTTGAAAGTTGCGTTAACAATAAGTAGCATTTTTGATGCTACAAATGTCAAGCCCAGGTACTCAGAACAATAGCATCATGCAAGACGGAGGGGACCAACACCTAGTCCATCTGTTGAATCTAGCTCAGCTCCTGCTCAAAGCAGGATCCTCTACAATAACCATATTCATTGTTAGTGAAATACTTCTTAATTTACAAAATCCCAGGCAGGTATCTTCCTGGTTTCCTCCTGTCTACTCAATTAAAATAAACAGACTCTTGCCATCTCTATTTATCTTACAGTTTCTCTTTTTCCTTTAAATGCATGCATACCTAAGTCTTGCAGACATCTGCAAATTCTTGAAATCAGGCAACTCCCTTGGGCTCAACAAATAAAATCATAAAGATGAATAGGCTTGCATGGAAAAAGTGAATCAGTCAGTGAAATATTCCACCAAGAGGAAAAGAGATGCCTTGAACACTAGTCACTCAAAGGAAGAAAGTCATTGTCCATGGTGGAAGAAAAAATTAAAATGCAACTCTAGTGTTGAAATAGCTGCTACTGAATGCAGTAGGCTTGGGTTTGTACAGTTTGAGCAAGGCAAGGATGTGAAAATATTGTTGCTTTATATTGTCTTTACATGTCCTGTGACTCTAAGCTACAAGTTTTGATGCCACATTTCTTCCTAGATACAGAGATACAAATCAGATACTTAAAACTTCCAGTCCTCTTTCTACTTTTGCCAATCTTAAATGAATCTTTAAATGAATTGACAAATAGACTGGCTTTGACAAAACCAGAAAGGAAGCGATTATTTTCTTTGAACAGGCATAAAAAGCAGCAGTAGTAGTCCAGAGACTTGGGATTACTAATTTTGGAAGCCCTGGAGAGGGCTCTCAGATGACAGGATCTGGACACAACATTAGCATATTAAAAGCAGAATAAATTCAGAACACAGGAATAGCATAATGTAAGAACATTGGCTAATGCCAGCTGAAAAAAAGTTCAGACTTATAGAATTTTGTTGCATTCAAGTCCAGATAATTAAGGCAACATGTGAGAAACAAACCTGTGCTCTCTGCAGAGGTCTCATCTCAATATCATTTAAGATAGCAAGGCCGAAGTTCACTGTGCAATGAATCCATGTCATCCTGCACTGTTGCCTAATACTAACAGAACTGGTCTCCTCTACCACATAGAAGAAAACAATTCAAATATTTTGTGGCAGCACTACACTAACAGAAGCACCAAGAATATTCTTTATTTATTACGGGGAATATTTATTGCATGAAGGTGAAGCACAAAGTCTGTGCAGTAGCATGTGATAATTCCTTTCTAGATAAAGGTCTGCAGCAACACCTGTAACATGCACTGACACGTTTTAATAAATCCCAAAGCTAAAGATAGTACCTCATTTATAATGGAAAACAGACATTCCTTGTCTAGTAAATGAACTATCAGCAGTTATGCATTGATAACAGACACAAGAAAACTGCCATGTTCTTTGAGGAAGCAATTCTATCTAGGCCCTCTTAGACTCCCACAACATAAGTGGTGGCTTACTTACATGTGCTTTTAGTTATGCCTTCATGACATTGACCACTTTGGGCCTGAGGCTACGAAGTGCTGAGACACATACTGTAGAGAACAGGTATCTTCCCTTGCTGCCGTATTGCCTTTTACCAGTCTATTGTGCTTTTCTGAGAAGAGTTTGGATGCAGCGTGTCTGTAACCCCCCAGGAATTCACTACTAGCTAGTAGTGGACAGCTACTAACTGAAGAAACACAGTGAGACACTGAGGCAGCTGAATGTCAGAAACCAGCAGGCTAGATATGAAAACATAGTACAGATTAATATCTCTCCCTTCCTCTTCAGCCTTGTCCATAGGGTTTAAAAGTAGTTAGCAAATACCTCTGCAAAACAAAGGTCAGTGTTTACCTGACGGAGCAGAGATAACACTTCCTGCAGTACAACCTATGCAGACGTATTTATGTCACTGCTGATATTCAGAGCATCAGTAGCCTCCTGTGGTTAAAACCAACATGATGCAGACTGTCTGTGCTTGCATGCACATCTGTCCTCAGGCATCTCTCAGTTTCCTTGTGTCCTCTATCAGAATCTGCCACAAAATTGCACATATATGATAAGTTCCCAGGCACTATGCTCATATGCAGCCCCGTACAAATTGTTCATAAGCTATTTTAAGTAATCCAAGCTGTTTCATCAAACAAAGTTTTTGAAAGTTCTCAGAAGAAGACCTCAACAAGCAGAAATTTGGATGCCCAGGGACCAGATTAAGTATTTATATCTCCATCATCAAGCCAGACAGTTACATAGAGGGTAAAATTTAATTATCTTCCCTTGCATCCATGGAAGTCATGCAGTGGAATGTGTACAAAACCTGCCAACCTCCTTCAAACCCATTGTAATGTTTGCATTGTCCTTACAAATATCAGCCCTTTAATCAAGCTTTATATATGTCACATCACTTAAAATTGCAGATTTATTCCTGAAATCGGGCACTGAGATTCCAAATAATCAGACTTGGAAAATTTACACCAAATTAAACAAGCTGCTTCAAAACCTTTTCCTGTGAAAAATCACTTCTAAACATTTTCACAGCATACTTTTAAAGTAATCAGATGCCTCTAACAGAGTATTCTAGTTCAAAGAGCAAATGGTGACTTGCACATAGCTCACTGGATATGTAACCTTAGTACTGGCATATCTCAAAGTACTTTCTCTAATATTCTACTGGGTCCATCTAATCAATGGCAAAGTCTGAAATTTCAAAACACAGGCACATAACAAGTGAATTTGGTCCAGACAAAACTTCAGGATTTGCAGCCCTTGTGAATCACAAGATGCAAGATGTACTTCTGATTTAAATGTACCAATCAAAAGGGAACAAGAATTCAAAGTTCTAGAGGGGATTTTATTTTTTTTTTTAACACAGACACTAGCTATACACAGACACACAAAACAAACCCAAAGTAACTTGGTCTCATCCGGTTTAACCTCAACCACGAGACACCGCTGTCTGTTTTCTTTCTTAAAAGATTCACGTCACTGTGCACTGAAAAAGGGAACTTCCACAGTCTGTGGTGAGGAGACACGATAAACAGATCCGTTCACACCAACTAACAGGGCTGTCTGCGTCAATAAAAGGCAGCAGCACTCATTGAACTGACATTTGGCGCTTGGAGGATTACCGTTGCAAAAGGCACTTCATATTAAGTGAAGTAAAATGCCAGGATTTTTCTTTCCCCACAGCAACATGACTGAATTAGATGGAAAAGAAGACTGCAAGTTTGCAGAAGGCAAAATCCATAAAAAGAAGCAGAAGACTTTGTAAGTATATACAAGTTAGTATAAACTCTAATGCAGTAGAAATTATAAACCCAGGAGTCTTGGAGATTAAAAATTGGCACCGTGTTTTTGGCTGGATTACTGCAAAGCTCAGTACTACCACATCATTACAAATGCCTTGAGCTGATGCATACCAATGAATCGATTCCCTTAATAATCAGGAGCAGATTTCGGGTATACTGGGAGCCTCTTAGTCTTTAAGAAAATATTGCTTGGATATGTAATTTCCCATACTTCAGTTATAGTATGAAGCTGTTTATTTCTGTTTAAAAGTTTTAAGAAACTTACGTAGAAATGAAATTCATCTGCAATTTTAACGGATTATTAAAATGTCTGTTCACTGGTTTCAGTGGTGCAGATGTCAAAAGTTATTTGAAGTCCATGGTACCACACATTGAATCTGGGATCAAGATATCCAACTCCAGAAACGTCATGTAAGTATTGAGATACACAAAGTTATAACCAAATATAACTATAGTAGATTACTATGTAGTAAACTGTTTTCTTAATTTCTAGTACTTCTAGAGCAAATATAATAACACCTTGAATTTTCAAAACGCAAGAGGTGAACATTAGGAAGTAGCAGAATTAAGGACTATTTTTTCAATGAAGCAAATTATTTGCAGCAAACATTGAGGTAAAAGATACCTCTATTAAATGAAATCTGTATTCTTTCTCTAAAGATTTAAAGAGAATATGCTTCACAATTAAGTAAAGAGAAGGATTGTTATTATCACCCGTATTTCAGGAATGTGGAAACAGAAGTACATATACAAAACTATTTGATGATAGTTACAGTAAACGTGTTTCTTTCTAGGAGCAGAAATCCTTGTTTTTCCATCTCTCTGATAATTTTTCTCAGTGTGGGCTTGGCTCCAGGGTCTCAGATTATGAGCAACTCATAAGTTTAATAAATAACTATAATAAATCATAAAACATGTCTCCTCTAAACATGCAAAGAAAACTACATGATTTCTTGACTAAACTCTTGTTTTTCCTTGTCATCTTAGGCTTTCTGCAGAGGAAGTAATTCAGTGGTCCCAGTCTTTGGAAAAGCTCTTGGCCAGCCAAAGTAAGTCTATTACTTTGCTATGAATTGCTATTATTCTGAGCAAAAATTCTATCTAACCTTACCAGACAGAAAAAGCTGTAGCATTCTTCAAGCACTGCCAGAGAATGGCTAGTTGCATCACTTGTTTATAGCTCCAATTTAATATGACTACTGTTTATAGCTTTGCTTCCAATTTTGGATTTCCACCCCTTCCATTTCCTATTCCCATTACATCCCATTAAACCCCAAATAGCTGTGTTCAGTGTTTTTTATCAGTCTTCTATCCTTGTATAGCACATCAGTTTAATTTGGATTTTTCTCTCCACTTGTGCCCTAAGACAATCCATTTAGAGAGGGCTAGAAGCCATTTGTGTGTTTTGGTACCCAGAGTCTAGATCTAAAAGCACTGAAGTAGCAAGACTTATGGTATCTGTAGCATGTTGAAAAGAAGAACATTATGTTTTGGGAAGATTTCAGAACAGAGATTTCAATCCTGTTTATAAATAAATGAATACTAAATTATCAATGGTGATGTATTTCTTTTTAATGTAGGTGGTCAAGGTGTCTTTCGGGAGTTCCTGAAGTCAGAGTTCAGTGAGGAAAACATAGAGTTCTGGCTGGCTTGTGAGGATTACAAGAAAACCAAATCTGATCATTTACACGACAAAGCAGAGAGGATATATGAAGAGTTTGTTCAGTCAGATGCTATTAAACAGGTATGTTCAAAGTTCATCTGTGGAGTGGCAAAGTGCAAGGATTTTTGAAAATGCGAAGACAGAAGTGCAGCTTCACTGAGATGCTTATATATTCATTCAGTTACATGACACAGGCATTTTTATGAGCAATCTTTCATTATTACTCTCTTCAGCCATGAGATTATCAGATCTCACAAGTAGAGTCACGCAGTACATGCCAGCACTTGGAAGCACCACTGGCAGAAGATCAGCAGAGTCACCAGTGGCTCAGCACACAATGCTGTTCTATGAGTCAAGTTTAAATTTCTGCTGCTGTTTGGAGTCAGATACTTAGAGCTTTGCTAGTAGGAGAACAGTGGAGTATTTCATGTCTTAAAGCTGTATATGCTACCATTTCAAACTGGTAACTGTGATTATAGACAAGATTTATCCTCTTGTTTTAATTGGAGGTTGTTCCTCTACTTACTCAATTGCTGAGATCTATTACTTCTATACCCCCAAGAAAATGCATTTCTATAGCAAGTAGCAATTTCTGTGCATAAGTGGGATGTTAGTGTTAAAATTCCACCATTCAACATTTCTCATATTGAACTATCACACTGAGTTCTAAGGCTGCAATTTTGCTTATTAAGGAAACGTGGTAGATAGAAACATTCTTATGACTTCAATAGTATTTGTTTTTCACTTTCCAGATCAATATTGACTATCAGATGAGGGAAGCAACAGCCAAAAGGGCTCAAGAGGCAACTCACACAAGTTTTGATGAAGCCCAAAAAACTGTATACATCCTCATGGAAAGGGATTCATATCCCAGATTTTTGAAATCCAAAACCTACCTGAACCTTTTGAACCAGCTGCAAAACAACAGCTCAAAGTGAAGCATCTGAGGCAGTGAAGAGACAAGTAGACTCTGTGTCAAAAATCTTATGGGGAGATCCTGCAGGGTAGTTGGACTCTGGCAAGGACGAACCCCACCTCAGGAGAAGGATTATGATGCAGGTGCAAAACAGCTCCAAGCAGACAAGACTGTTAGAAGGGTGAGAGCAGCATAGGGACAAAATCCTCTCTTCCTATGCACAGTGGAGCCAAGAAAGGATATGGATGCTATTTGTTGTTTGAACTACACGGTGAAGATCAAACTAACACTTAGATTGCAAAGAACTTCTCATTGTTAGAAAGTGCAAATCTAACAAGCTGAGTCTTGGGAAAAGATTATCAAATTCAAAAGAAAAATAAGAATGACTGACAATATTGTCCATAGCAAGAAAATGCCCAGACAAGACTGAGTAATGGCTTGGGTTTAGTCTGTGAGATGTTCCTAAGTGTGTGTGTGCAGCTCCAGTATGCTATTGTGTTATGTAAATATATTATAAATTGACATAGAAAAGTTTTAAACTATTTAAGCTGCACATAATTACATAAGCTAAGTTTGTATTTAGGAGGCAGTTATGTAGCATTTTTTCCTGTTTAATTTATTGCAAAATAACAAGCAACTCTTCAAATATAATTAAAAATAAAACTTTCTGGTCATTTTACATCTTATTCTAAGTGGCTTTTCCATCAATATTACGAAATATTGAAACACATTGTTCCCTTGTCTCACTATGCTATCAATTCTCAACTCCTTATCCCACTATGCCACCAATTTCCATCTCCTTATCCATATGTTAGTTTGCTCCAAAGCACCTTTACTCTTATTTTAACCATTTTACTCAACCATAATCTTGGTTATCTGGAGTCGGTGATCTTCACCTACACAGATGTATCCTCGTATCCTCACAACCCCCACATAATAAAAAAAATAATCTAATTCAGAATTGCAATTCATTCAGATACCAGCACGAATCAAACCTCAAGTGCAGAAAGCATTTAATCACTAACCCCACAATCAAATGTACCTCAATACTGAGGATGTGTTGAGCACATCAGGTCATCCATGCTTGCTTACCTCATAAGCCTCACTAGCAGTCATTCCTTGTGATATTAATACTACTCACTCCAATCTTGGCAAGATCCATACTAAAATTTACAATACCAATACTAGCATAAAGGTCATTTAATTTCATTGCAAATGTATTAAATTCAGTCTAATGATATGAAATGTTATTAGTAGCTTGCACCACAGTGGGTAGTGATGAGAACTAAAGTAAAAGAACAAAAGTGTCATGTGTGCTTGAACCTATGAACATGGCACTAGCAAATGTGAAGTGTTTAAGATGTTGTGACGTCAGAGTACCTAGAGAAAACAAACAAAGCATGCCCTGGCCTTAATGAGTTTTCATTAAGGAGACAAAGTTATTCTACGTGTGGCAATGCAAGATTTCATCTCACCCTTGCATATTTTCCATTGTCCACAATAACATGAGCTTAGTCAGGCACACTCCATTATTCTGTACCATCTGGAGAAACTGGAAAAGCACAGATGTCAGCTCATGGGGAAAGCAGACTGTGTGCACACTGCCACCCTTTGGGGACTGCAAAGGCAGGACAAAATCTTTGACATTACAACCAAAACTCTTCCAGAAGGAACAGAGCTAGGAAGCAGTTGCTGTTAACTTCTACCATCACTATTGTTGCAGCTGGAAGCCAGTGCAGATTATATCTTCCTGCTTTCAAGCCCTGTAAACACAGAAAAAAATCTGGTCTTGCAGTCATATTTTCCTTTTGTTAAATATCTGCAAGTGAGGGAATCTGACTGCAAAACCAAAATGGTCCTGGAACAATGCAAACCTGTCTGCAAATTTACCCTCTCTTAGAATTCATTGTCTAGCATCAGTAGGAATGACCACTATGCCTCCCAAACAAGAGACATCCTCGTGTTTGTTCTAACACAATTAACACAGACTAAATGTCTCTATTTGCATAGCTTCAACCGCACAGAAGTAAGAGAGAACTATGAACTAACACCTACCCTCTAAACAGACAATGTCTTCAAGTGACATTATTCTGTTGACTGTAAATCCCTTAAATCAGTGTGGCTCAGTTTTCATTTATTTCCCCCCCTCAAGTTTCACAATCTTGCCGTGATTTAGCCAAGCACCTGTAGAAAACTTCTGACTAAAGTAATAATTCATAACTCATGAGGTTATTCTTCTTTTTCATGCCTTGGTGCCAGAGAAGACTGTTCCACAGAAGCAGTTTCATCCACTGCTGGGAAGCTGTATAGGTGGGTATGTGATGTCATCTCAACATTAATCTCAGAGGTGGGTGTAATGAAGAGGAGGAGGAAGGAGACTCTGGAGTCTGCTATGCTTTTATAAAGAAGTTATGATGTCAGAGTTTCAGGAGGCACTGCTCACTTCAAGAAGCGTCCAACACAGCTGCCTGAGCCCTCTTGCCCTGCGAATTTGCATCAAGCAGGGACTCAGGTATTCACAGACACTGCTTGGCACCCTGACCTCCTGCAAAGAGTCATTGGGTGCACCCTAACTGAAATGGGCAAGAAAGTAACACTGGTTAGAGCCCTCCAAAAAAATCAGCTAAGTCTATCCTTATGAGAAACCAACAGAGCTCTTGGGGAACCCACCAACCAAGCAGAGTATTATACAGATTTAGCAGATTTGAGAAAGGAAGGAGGGACTTTTCACTCTTTCCCACAAGCATCTCTCCCCGATTCACGGTTTTGCACAGTACAAGAACTGGAAGTGTTTGGGGTTGGTATATTTTTTTTCTAAAAAGAAACTATTAGAATCATTTCAAGACAACCTTGGCAATTTTCTAACTCTTTCACCTTATTAGCAGTAGGAACCTGGAAACATCTACAAAGGTCAATCTCCCAGGTTGTTAATTCCAGAGATATTCCAGCCCACTTCAGTGTCCCTGGCAACAAGACCACATTTCTCACCAAGCAATAAACAGTGCAGCAGAAATTCAGAACTGGCATTATATATTGTTGCTATAGCAGGCCTATACAAAGCTGGTCGTTTAAACAAGGTCCAAGAGATCTGGAAGTATTTTAAGGCAATTTATAGTGCCAGCCATACCGCTCTACTTTATAAAACAGACAAGGTTTCAATAGTGCTTCAGTAGTACTAGTGACGCAAATTTTTACAAGATTTTAAGACACTTAATATTTGCTGGTTTTAAAATGGTCCAGGGCTAGGATAATATTATTTCTTCAAAATGTCTTTTTTTCAAAATGCAGTATATAACACTTATTTTATTTACATTGCCTAAGTAGAGAAAAACAGCAGAGCATACAGATCAAAGAGATTCACAGATTGGTATTTTCTGTGACCCATGGCTCATTTCAGGGGTGTATACATCATTATCAATTTCACTTGAGATTTCCTACACACCTTCTCTCACCCATGCACATAAGCTATCAGCACTGCAGGGTGGTTTCACAGCTATGGGCTGCACCCTGCCCAGCATTGCAGACTTTTCCAAAACAGGACACATTACACACTGAATAAAGAAAGCCTCCCTGGAAACTTCACATACTCAAAGAAGAAACTTGTGAACACAAGCTCTATTTACTAGCTCCTAAATAAATTGGTAGGCAGTTGGGGGAAACTGTTTTCAATGTATGTTAGACTGAGCACATTATCAGTTAACCCCTGAAACTTTTCAGAACAATCAGACTCTGACTGTGATCCAATTCTTATTAAAATATTTGTGTCAAATTGCTTATTTGGTTATTTTGAAAACCAGATTTAGCTTTCCTACCTTGGAGAAAACACACTATAAGAGAACGGAAATTTGCTGTTCCTTTCCTGGTCTCTAAGAAAAACATCAGAATCATATTGACCATCAGTACAGGGAAACAGGAAGCAGTATATGGAATAAGCTTTAAGATTTAACACTACTGACTCAGACTTGTCTTTAAGTTTTCTACTTTACCCCTGGAAGACACATTTTCATTTAGTTATGCTGTTGCTTTCATACAAAAATCAATCATTGTACCATCCTCAAGTACATTTTTGAAGTGAATTAATTTCTCTTAGCTGTAGAGAGGAGTTTTATTTATTAAAGTTCTCTTATAGAGAGCTCAACAGCCCATCACACCCTGAAAGTGAATGTAGAAGACTAACCTCTACAATTTGGAAAGCCTTCCCTAAATGTATTCCTTGAAACAGATAATTGTAATACCCCAAATAGAACTAAAAATATGATCCAACATAGTATCATTCTCTCCCATGCATTGAAAAGGCCACCCATAGAAGCCTGTTAGCAGAGTCATCCTATTGTCTATATCGCACAGTGAAGCAGGAAGCCAATTATACCTGAGATTCCTCACCTTAGGCACTTAAGTGTCACTCATCCCTGCCCACATTCTGAAGTAACAGGCTTTCCAGATGTCATCTCATTGTGAAATGAATTTGAAAAGCAAAAATAAGATGACAATAGGTGGAAAAATTAGATGTTCTCATCTTCCATTTAGAAACTTGAGTTGACTGTATCGGAGAGTGTAATGTCTCTAAATTAAGCTTTTTAAGATTAAATCTTTAGTCAGTAGACATAGACAGAAATTGCAAAACAAGTTCTTGCTTAGTATTCATTAGATGATCTCAATTTGTCTTGGATGTTCAGGAACAAAGTCAGAGAGGAGTTAAGATTATCCCTAGCCTTGATAGGATAAATAAGGCCACAAATCTTGTAGTCACAAAGAGGTAATTTACAGCAGTCATTAACGGATTAGCTTATTGTTGGAAACAAAGCTATTTCCCTGCACAATTTTCAAAACAGTCACAGAAATTACTCGCTTAGAAGCCTCAAAAGATGATCAACATTTAAACACTACTGAGCAATTCCCTTTAAACTTTTTCAAAAGGCCTAAGCAAGAAACAGCCTTAAAGCACTTAAACTAGTTTGTGATCACAGCTTTCATGTGATCCCTTTCACTAAAAAAAAAAAATAGAAGTAGCCTGGGTAAAAAAATTCAACACAGAAATATAAACCTTTCAGGGTCACTCTGTGCAAAAAGAGGAACAGAGCAGATTAGCAAAGCTTCTCCTCAAAGTTTATTGTGCTGCTGAAGTACTGAAGTGACAGCAGAACTAACTACAAAATTGACATCACTTGAGTCACAAGGAGGCTTGCATTTTTTTTAAGTTACTGTGGTCAGAGGGCTTCTATTTTTTTATTTAAAAACAAACAAAATAAACACTCTTTGTATAACAGTAATAACCTTGTGACCCATGAATGTTATACCATTTATGGAAAAAGTCTGCACTGCATTTACTATAGCAAATGGTTAATGGACCACAGTGATCAAGAAGACAGCTTTAGAAACAGAGGAGACATTTACTGTGGAACTGCATTTGGCCAGCTGTGAGTTTAAGAAGGACAACATGCCTTTCCATGCCAGTTGGGGGACACAGTGAACAGAGTCAGACTGTTCACACAAAGCCCAAAGCCCACCAGGAAATTTTAATGAGCTGGAATGAACATCTGCAGAATGGGGGGCCCTGGACTAACATAGTCAAGTATTCTGACCAGCTTGGATCAAACTGCAATCAATAGCTTTATGATAAGCAAATAACTGCAAGATGAACAACTGGCATCTTTAAAATGAGCACCCTTGCAGGTCTGTTTTAACTTGGCAGACAGTGGTCACAATCTGAGATTTGTTCCACCTTACTGATAAAACCTGAAGCCATGAATGAAGAAGTTATTCAAATTCTTAAGTCAGTGACTACTAGCAGACCATGCTACCCAAAACAGACAGCAGTGATGAGTCATCTGTATAGCTCAACTTTCCTAGTTGTTCTGCCTACAGAAACGCGATGAACTTCTTGACACTGTTCTCTGTTGCCCTGTGATTAGATCCGTGTTGCACATTGAACTTAACTTTTCCTGAGCCAATTTTCAATGGTATAGCAAGAAAGTGTTCAACAGAAGCAGAAAAACAGGGACACCTGATGGAAACCTCAATGGCTGTACTAAGTGATGAGCAAAATATTATTTCAATTCTATACCCACTCAAACTGCAATGAACTTGAGTAGCACCCAAGTCAGAGCATCCACTGTGAGCTCTCCTCAAGGTTAACAAAGGCCTCTTAACATTTTACGGCTCTTCCTGTGCTTGGCCCTAGATCTCTAGGCATGTCCTCAGTGTTCCTATTCACCACGCTCTTGTGAGATACTGCATGAGGAACATCAGTGCCAGGCAAGCCCCAGAAAGCTGTGTTCCTACATGTGCAATGCCAGTGTGTGGGTGTACTGCAAGAGAATGAGTAGCAGTGTACAGTACAAAGCAGTATGTGGGTAGGTGGAAAGAATAGGTACAACACAAAGAATGAGACAGCCAGTACTTCCATTTTCACCAGTTCGAAGCAGATGTAGGTGGATGAGATGTTTATTGAGCAGAAATGCATTAAAATAGAAACACCAATAGGAAAAAATGAAGATAAAGGAAGAAGTAAAAAACCCCAGGCATCAGAATTAACAAAGATACTGTTGGATAAGAGAACCAAAAGAAGAAAGGAAATACAAGACTATGAGCAAGAACTCATCTGGGAGCATTATCCTCACCGATTAGAAAAATGTCTCAGTCAAGGTGGTCCATGTGTAAATGCATTAAACTAGCTGACAATTAATAGTTAACCCCTACAAAAAGAACAGGCCAGAACTGACAGATTCAACAGTTCTGATACGAAACAGGTATTTTCTCCTTTTTGATACTTTGTGTTTTCTATTTCCCTCATTATTGTCTTTCCTTGCATGAAAAGCATATTTACAAAAAGCAATAAATGCTTCCACATCCCCTCATGACAAGAAAGCTATTCTGTGCCCACAGATGTGGCAACATAAGGAATTCCAAAGAAAAATGCCATATCAGAAGCAGTGTTAACCACACCGTTCAATGCTTCCCTTAGTTACCTGCTCATCTAAGTTTCCCACCTTTTGAGGTGAGGAGTTAAGGTGAGATCCTTCATTAAAATGAAACCACAGAGGGTTTCCCTAGAGCCTACAACCCTCATGAGACCACAGTACAATTTGATGCACGCAGAACTTACACCTCCTCCTTTGGGGTGATACCAGATGACATCTAGTGGAATATCCATGTAAAAGGAGGAAGGGTATGATTTACATTCGATCATACAACTCATCAGTGGAGCTGTACACCTGTTTAACAACTAAACCACCCTCTCCCATGTGCTTTGGATATTCTGGAAAAGGAAGAGGACAGGTAACAATCAAGCTATGAAATAATGTCAGTGCAAATTAGCTAAGTTCGAGAAACAAGTTTTAAAATCATATTCACAAGTTTAATAAAACACCAACAAATTTGAACAGTAGCAGTCTTGTTGAGAGTTAGAAAATAAGTTCTCACAGTGGCTGAAGGGGCACAGTGATGCTAAGCAGGAACATTTCCTGCACAATTCAGGGTCCCACAGTGTTTGAGAGTTTCACAGTCAGCCAGATTCTCTGGTTTTACAATTCTTCTTCACTGAAGCAAGAAGAGGTTTGGCAGCCAGTCAACCACCTAGTGCCAAGGCACTCAAGCAATCCTAAGTGCCTGCAGATACCCGTTAACTTTCAAATTGTGCTTTAGAGCATGGTCAAGGATGTAGTCAAACTGCGCCTAAAGCAAAACAGACTGCACCTAAATATCCTCCCACTCTAAAAGTCAAGAGGATGTTTGAAAAAGTATTTTCTTAAGCTTAATAATAAAACCAAGCCTATGGGAAAAAAAACCCAGACATGTTGACTTCAATTAAGAGAAATACAGCATACTGTAATGCCTCTGATATCTAGACAAAAGTATTTGAACCAAATGCCACTGGTGACTGATTCTCAGTAAATTTACAAAGAGATGATGTAATATACAGTGTCCTGACACTGAACATCAGTTGATGACAAAACAAATAAAAATACCAACCCTACACAGGTCATTATCACTCATTCCAATACTACGGTTTTAGATGCACTATCTTTTTATATATATACACACACACTTTTATTGACATTAATGGATATGTTTTAGCTTTTGCAAAAAGAACTTTTGTATGTGCACAAGTACACAGAAGTTTTTACAATGCGCATGTAAAATAAATAGTTAAATACTGGCTCAAACAGCTTGTGAAGACTATAAACATACCTGGCATTTTCATTATGTAAATATGACTCTGGAAAAGTTATTTATCACAGACTTGAATTTTATAGTTCCACTTAAAAATAATTTGCCTTGTCACTTGCTAGTCTCCTGATACTTCTATTTATATGGCACTTTATAAAGTTTAAGTAGTTCTACAAGTAAGATTCTTTATGGCCATTTTCAGCTTGTCAAGCTCAGGTCAAAGTTGCTTCCTTCTGCTTTTCATGTACAAGTGTCCATATGTGCAAAGAATCAGAAACGCTAT
This sequence comes from Upupa epops, assembly GCA_013397515.1. NCBI lineage: Eukaryota > Metazoa > Chordata > Aves > Bucerotiformes > Upupidae > Upupa > Upupa epops. Next base: position 150,528 of record VZRI01006719.1, on the reverse strand, counting down.
TTTTGAGGAGACACAAGAAAGTTTGATCGATCCACTACCGTGATTATTTGAATATTAATCTCAAGTTGTGTTAAATAGATATTTGCTCCTGCCCATTCCTATTACTGAAAAAGAACAAACCACTGCAGAATACCATGCACAAGCATGAAGAATACAGACTAAAATTTCATTAAATAGCAATCCATAGAAAACAGATCACATTCTGATATTTGAACCCTTCCATCCCACAAGCATGGGAGTAGATTCCATGGTGAGCTCCTTGCAAACAGGATCTTATACTGCCCTGCTCAGATACTTTTTCTCCCTAGTAAAATCATTAGTGTTGGAAAAGAGACATACATCTTCTACACTAGGCCTGTACACCAGTAGGGTGAGCTGCAATAAAATAAATGCATGTATTGGAGCCTCAAACTTCAATTTAAGGCCAAATACTACACAAATTGTGCTTTTCCTAGGAGGCATTGGTATGAAATAAAAAGAAGGGTCAAAACAGAAGTAAGATTGAGGGAAATATTGCATGTGGCTGGGCTGTCAGGTGGAACAGGGAAAAGACCAGCCTCTTCCTCCTGACACGGTCAGTCTGCGTCTGGCAAACCCCTAAAGACCACAACTCCCTGCCCCAGAAAGCCCTCTAAAAACATTTATTTTTCTTCCTCCTCTCAGTGACTAATTTACAACTAGTTGTGGTAGTCCTTACTTCCAAAGCCCCGGTATCACTGCAAAGTAGCCTACCAGTGGCACCAATGAAGACCAAAGTCAGTGTTACTACTCTGCACTGGAACACTTGGCTAGAGAAGAATAAGTAAAATATAATGAGTTAAGACTTAAGTTAAAACAAAAAAAAATAGCAGAGACCCTCATAGAAGTTTAAGGAACAGTTAGGTATGTAAAAGGGTGGGCAATACCAAACTGACTAGTTAGAAGCACGTAACAGATTCACTATAATAGATCAGAGCTTAACAAATAAAATAAAGGCTTCATAAATGGCAATCCAAAGTACTTCATACTCCTGCCTGGAAGAGGATGAATGGAAGAGGATGAAACTTGTTAATTTTTTTATTAAAAGAGCTTTTGCTTCATTCCAACATGGACTTTAAAGTCCATATAAAAATCTTTGATGAGGGAAAATATTAGTCTCAAAAACTGAACAATGCACATAAGATTTTAATCTCCATCAGCAGAGATGTCACAATTATTTTGGAACAAACAGCCTGTATCAGTGGTGCAGTGGGGTCCAATGGAGCTTTTTCTGGTAGAAACCAAAGCTATTTTTCTGCAGTATAAGGACTTGGGCGCTAACACAAGCATCATAGACATAGCCAAACGGTAACAAAATTGTCTACACTAAAAGAAAATAATGAAGCAAAGACTCAAGTGCAGAAATCTGAAAAATTAGCCCTGCAAATGCAACTACTATACGAAACTTTTTAACCAAGGGAAATAAACCAACAAGAGTTTCTGGAAGTATTAGGTTTTGTAATTTAAATGTTAATTAAATGTTAACAAGAAAGTATAGGACAGACAGGGATCCCTTTTGGAATACACCTTTTTATCTTCGCACTTATCTCAGCAAAGGCATTAATTCTAGAAATATTTCTGATATATAACAATTTTATCCCTACTTATATGTGACTATCAATATTCTAAGCACAAACTCAGCTGAGTGACATTAAAGAAGTAAATTAATTAGACTTTTTATATAGCAGCTTCTCTCTGAAGGCTCAGCTGAAACCTATGCTGGATACTGAAGCCTGTAGCATTAGGTAATTATCAATTCACTGGTGCAGCACCAGGGTGCTGAAAAAATCAAAACATTGTAATTTGAAAAACTAAGAGATGTTGTTTTTTGATCTACCAAACAGTTTTCCTGATATCTCTCCAATATGAAATGTAATAGTTAAACAGACCATTCCAGGTCAGTACTGACTATGTCTTTTACAGATGTGAAGAACTTCAAGTCATTTCTTAACAAACAGGCAAACCCTTCTCTGAAGGTGGTGTAAACACATGACTTTCTCTCTGATTACAAGAGCTGCAGGAAGTGCAGATCCTATGCATTAACGAACTTGTGGCCTTGCATACTACACGTCATTTCTACATAACAAGCAAAGGCAACTCCCATGATCCAAATCTAGCTGTATCAAGTAAGATGTAGATGGGTGATCATTTATAGTAGGAGACAGGACTCCGATACAGATAAAGTCAAAGGCTGCACTCATAAAGCTCAGTTAAGTCAAAATCCACATAGAATACTCAGAGCATGTTGTGTATTTGTGTGCCATCCTGTCTTATTTTAAGACTAAGACTATTTCCAGCAGAAGCAAATCTGCTGCTAAGATTAATCAAGAAGCTATGTCAGATTAATAAGGCATAGAGTAGAACGAAGACATGCCAAAGAAGCACTGAAAGATAAAAATCAACAAGTCTGCTAGGAAATATGTTTGGCAAATGTATGGTAGGCAACAAGCCCAGGGGAACATCATAGGCAACACACACAAACTTCTTGAGGTTGCAAAAAAGCCACAAAGACTTTATTCTGTTTGTACTTCAGTGAACAGAAGGCTAACATCCAAGGGAGATGGCATTGGGTAAAATAGTCTAGAAAAGATAAGTGATAAATATATAGCAGAATTTAAATGCATAACTTTGCTTTAAATATGGAATACTGCATAGTTTTAGAGTGTTACTTCTATGCAGAGGGTGAGATAATCGCTAATGAAACGGACAGGCAAGTGTGCAGATAGTCACACAGAACCCAATTAGAGAGTGTACTTCAGAAATTTCCACATCAGGAACCAGGCAATGGCCGCTGACAACTCTACTGCAGCATCAAGTTTGGAAATGCCAATACCATGTAGGAACTCTACTGGATAAGACTCTTGTATTCTGCAAAACTGGATACAGATGCCAGGAAAACAAGAAAAATAAGAGTAACGGTAAATGCAACAGGTTCTGAAATTCACAGGTTCTGGGAGAGGCAGCCTTGTTCTGTGTTTTACTGTGCGCTTCTGTGTGGAGAAAATTTCAACATGGAGAAAAGTTATAGGAGTAGTATGTGCCAGTCAACCCCAAATCTGAAAGACTATGTGATTTTAAGTAAATAATTTATTGTTTTGGTTTCAGGCAGGTCTGTGTGAACTTACCCACTGTGCTAACTTAGCAAAGAATTTGGCATCTCTTGAAATAAAGAAGAAACAATCACATTCCAGGTCACAAGATTTTTTTGTGACTTGACTGCCTCATCCCTAATAAAATAAATGTACTCTCTTTTAGATATCATCTCTACACAAAAGCAAGTTTAATACAATTTTTTTATTGACTTTGAGTTACTTGATAAACAAGTTACCAGTGTTAATCCCAGACACATAAAAAATTGCTCGGTGTTATCTTAATTTTGAGCTCTGATCCCTCATCCAGGTCACTCTGAACTTTATATAAGATTCTTGGAGGTTTTTTGCTTTGATTGAGATCAAATTTGTAATCTCTTCACAACTAGAAGGAGAATGAAAATTTCTGTTTTCTCTAAGAGTAACCCATTGGATTGTTTTTTATTTTTAATTATGTTGTTTTAAACACTGCAAAAATGTATTTTGGTACAATGCTTCAGCCATGACTCAAAGATTATATGCACACAAAAAAAGGATACGGCTACAACTGGTTGCACTGCTACATGGGTATTGAATTATAAATGGAACTGAAGATGCCTAGAACTGAGCACAGCAGGTTCGAAGCTCGTATTTTCCACATTTAGGAGAATGAGTCCAAATACTTGTTGGCTTTGCAAGATATTTGGAACTGATACCATTTTCTTCTGCTCTAAATAAGTAATGATAAAATTCTTATGTTCTTCAGTACTCGAGGCTATTTGAGTAGGAGAGACAAAAATCTCAAGGCTCAGTGAAAACAGTTTTGAAGATCACACAGAAAAGAGCAACGTCTTCACAACTGCTGACTAGCTTCACACAGCCAGTTCCTTTATAGCGCATGAAATACAAACATATTGTTTAGTGGAAGGATGGTATATCCCTGTGGGAGCTTCTTTTATGTTGCATTGGCACAGGCCTAAACTAATCCCTGGATTCAATCCAGATTTTCAGGCCTCTGAAGAATTTGTAAGCCAAACTTTTTGGGTCAATCCTTTAAAAGATTTTAGCCTATTGACAAATGCTGCATACACATGTGGTGGATAAGAGACATGGCCAAGAACCTCCTGTAAGCCCTCAGCTGCCACCAACCTCATTGTAGCCATATCATAGACAGAACTGTGGTTGGCAAGTATGTCCCATCAGGGTGGTAAAATGCTTTCATTCAACATACTTGCCAGCTAGTATCAGATCATATATTGGATTGATTTATTAAGAATGTGTCCCGCACAGCATTATTGAAGAGTGTTGGATGACTCCCAAAACTGCCATCTGGATGAAATTAAGTGTCAGAAATCCAGAGAGCATTTCCAAAAGTACCTCCTGGAAAAGGACTTCTCGCTCAGACAGCAGTGGCCGGCGAAGCCCCTCACACTGGAGAGGGTGTAATAAGTGAAAGACACTACAACAGCATTTTCTAATTTAAACTTTGGAGACTCAGCTATAAAGCCTTAGGGTGATATTTTGAGAATATTCAGGTATTTTCAGTGCAGTATCATTGAATTGTTTGGGTTGGAAAGGACCTTAAATATCTAGTTGCAGCCCCCGTGCCATGGGCGGGAGGACATCCCACTAATATCATGTTCTTCAGCAAATTCAGTCATGTTGCAAATCTGCACAGCAAGAAGTGCACCAGTGGCCCAGCAACTATGAAAGGAGCATTAATACAGATCCTAATAACCCATGCTCATATTTCCCTTAGTGCCTTTCACATTTTCCTGGTTTTAAAAGGAAAATAAAAAGCTAAAAAGGTTTTCCTCTGTGTCAGCTGCCCCATCAGGCATCACACTTTCTGCTTCATAGGTTAATATTTAGGACAAATACTCAGAAATGGAAATAAGATGTCCCTACTGACAATGCTCAGTGAGACAGACAAGATTGTCACTTGTTCTATATACAAGTGCTATTGCTGACAGAGGTGAAAAATTTTCTGCGTCAGTAACACTGAACATGACTCAGAAGCAGCTCATAAGTAGAAAAAAAAAAGACTGCTCCCATAACCACATGCATTGTGAGTTTATACAGGGAGGAAGGAGGTCAGTGGCTCATGACAAAGGCAAGAAGTAGAAATTTTACTGTTAATGACAGCACATCTCTCTTATTTTAGTGATTGGCCTGATCAGGAAAGCGTGTCAAAATAACCAGCAAGTCACTGTGACTTTTCAAAGAAAGAAAGAATTCCGTGAAAGACATGAGTGATTACCAATTAAAAAAGTTACAGAGCTACTAGTGGCTGTTGTGCAGCAGAAATCTCTAAAGCATCATGCAGCACTCATACCAATTTTGCCCTTACTTTCAAATGAACAAAAAATAATCAGTGATATTAAATAGCTGCTGTCAAAATTGTAGCTCACGTGAAAACAACATAGTTGGTGAGAAGGGATCTCCTCACAGGCTTGTATGACACATAACGAAAGCACCCTTCTAGAATACATCCTTTGTGTTTTCTTCTACTAACATAAGCACAAGCATTTTTTCCAAGTTACCAGTATCAATGTCCTATAACTGCAATGCTTAAAAATCAGTTGGTGTAAACAGCCCTATGTGCACTTAAATGGAGCTATTGGCCCTCAAGCATTTGGTTTTCCTTAAATTGTTTAGTCTCTCTTTTCACAACTTCCACAGTCTTTCCCAGAATCAGGCAGAAGACTCCTAGAAGCTTTTGAAATTATTGCCCAAGAGTAGAAAACATGAAAGAAAGAACTCCAATTAGAGTCACCTCCAAGAATTGTCTACATTAGTAATAATGTGTCACACTGCATGGTAAACAACAGAAGAGAGCTGGAAGTCCCTTACAGCTAAGACTGGATTAACCTTTTATCATTTACCTTACATTCAGCATTTAATTTCAGCTCTCAGCTTAGTTCAACAAGTCCAAGTGCAAGGCCCTACATCTGGGTTGGGATAATACCAAACACAAATACAGGCTGGGCAGCGAATGGATTGAGAGCAGTCCTGAGGAAAAGGACTTGGGGGTGTTGGTAGATAAGAAGTTCAACAAGAACCAGGAATGTATGAGGTAGCCCAGAAAGCTATCTGCATCCTGGGCAGGATCAGAAGGGTCACTAGCAGGGCAAAGGAGGTGATTCTCTCCCTCTACTTTGCTCTTGTGAAACCTCACCTCAAGTACTGTGTCAAGTCTGGAGCCCCACACACAATGACATGGAACGGCCCAGATGAGACCACAAGGATGATCAGAGGGCTGGAGCACCTCTTCTAAGGGGACAGGCTGCAGAAGTTGGAATTGTTCAGCCTAGAGAAGAGAAGGCTCCAGGGGAACCTTGTAACAGCTTTCCAGTACCTGAAGAGGGCTACAGGAAAGCTGTAAAAGCACTTTTTATGAAGGACTTTAGTGAAAGGACATAGGGGATGGTTTCCAGCTAAAAGAGAGGGGATTTAGATCTTGGGAAGAAATTTATCCATGTGAGCACACTGAGACACTGAAACGGGTCTACTACCCCATACCTGGAAGTGTTCAAGGTCAAGTTGGACAGGACTCTGGGCATCCTGGTCTGGTGAGGCCCCATGGCAGGGGGACCCTTCCAACCTAAACCAGTTTAGGATTCTAGTTTCCAGCACTACTCAGATGATGTCCCTTCTTAAAATACCTCATTCCCTGCAATTGGATAGCATTATCTACTGACTTTTAATTCATTTAAATGCTTAATGACATCAGAAAATAAAAACATGTATTCACATGAAAAGCCATACTCCCAAGCCAAAGGATTTGGAGCTCTTTATGAAAGACAGGCAGAGTATTTGCTTATCTTAGGTTTTGCTCTGTACATCCTATAACTCCAAGCACCATCCCAGTTCAATGGTTACCACCAGCAAAGCCTCATAAATGTTCTGGCTGGAGGCATTTTATCAGCTCCATCACCTCATTCTGTAGGAAGCAAGGGTAATGACTTGACAAAAGGCAGCCTTGGGAATTTATTCTTTGCAAAGATCCCACTGATTGCTACTGTCAAACTCTGCTGTCCCATACTTGACTCACATCCTCAGGTGCAAAACCACTTCTTTGCTGTAAAAGAACATTCTCTCAGCTGCCTAACTTCCCTTGATCACTGCAGCAAGAAAAGAATCTATTCCTATTGGTTTCCCCCAAACCTCTTAAACCTACGGAGGGTCTAATTTTTTTAGCCAGAACATGATTATTTGGTAATACTTTGATACATTCTGCATAAAAGAAGAGCTGAAATTTAAAAACCTGTGTCAGACTCAGGATATATTTGCTAGTGTTCATAGTGAACAGGAAGAACAAAGTTTTCAATGCTCTGTCCCCACACAGTGAAATGCTGCTGGGGTTAATTCCCTACTTTGACATAATCTATTAAGAATTCTTATAGGCACAATCAAGAACTGATTGTAAGCTTCCCTAGTGCCTTTGAAGGACTCTAAAGGTAATGCACATGTACATGGTATATAAGTGTGGCTTCTTATCTATTTACAGATGGATCCATGAGAGAACGGTGACGAAAATGTAGAATTCTGGTTTGCATGCAAAAGTTATAGGAAGATCACATCACAGAGGAAAAGAATTTCCGTGGCCAGGAAACTTTTTATAAGTTACATTCAAACTCAGGCTCCCAATGAGGTGACACACAGCACCATGAGTTTTATTTCCTCCAACTGAAGAGCCTGATGTGTGATGCAGCTTACAGAGAGCCACAACAGATGTCCAGTACCTCTTGTACTACAGGGAATGAAAACTGTTGGTCTTCAGCCTCCCCAAACTCTTACACCCAGAATTTTAGTACTTGCCTTCACATCTTATCTATTGGCAAATCTTTCAGCTATTAACCACCAGGGATACAATCAAAGGTCAGAGCTAGATTAAGAGCCAAGTTCCTGGATCTGTCCTGTTGTTTTGAACATCTGACCCAGAGAGCAATGTACTAACTTAAATAGATTTTGGATTACGCCATTGATGTATCCATGTGTTACTCTGGTCATTGTAAGAAAAACTATACATGAACAAGGTAAAATCTCTGCCTAGTCCTACGCTCTTCGTACAATGGGCTACAAAAACAGTTGCTGCTTCCAACAGTACAATTTTTAGGGAAAACAGATTGTATGTAAAATGTTTGAGGGTGAATGTTAGAGCCAGCTGTGCTCTAATGCATTCATATGCTCTTCAAGTATTCCTGCTTATTACTCTTTGCAAAAAATAATTTAATACTGGCTTCTACTGCCGCTGCCTCTGTCAGCCTGACATAACTGGAAAAATGAGGCTTGATTATTTTCTAGTTTATGCATAACACAAAATATTACGAAGTCTCAAAACGTTGCTTCCCTGCTGACACTGAAGGGTGAGCCAAAACCAGCTCAGCTGGACTCTCGAATGTTGGCCAAGAGAAACTGCTGCTTTAATTAACTAACCCACTGCCACTAATCCAAAACTTAAGGAAATCTGAAAACCCCTCTGTTGGTTTCAAATGCCAATTGGCAAGACAATGCATTTTTCTGTCTTTTTCTGATTTTATTTTTAGCATGTGCAGCTATAGGAAACTCAGCAAGACACTTGCATTACCAAGAGAGAAATGTCAGTACTACCAACAATAAATCCATTAATCAAAAATCGAGTTTAAATCAAGATGGTTAAAAATAAGCTGAGTAATAATGTTTTTTTCTAAAATCACAGAATCTCTTTGATTGGGAAAGACCTTTAAGATCATCAAGTTCAACCTTCAATGCAGCACTGCCAGGTCACCAATAAACTATATTCCTCAGCACCAGGTCCACACATATTGTTTAAATACCTCCAGGGTTGGAGACTCCACCACTGCCCGGGGCAGTCTGTTCCAATGTTTGATAAACCTTCCAATGAAGAAATTCTTCCTAATACCCAGGCTGGAGTAGTTTGCAGGCACTTCTTGTCCTATCACTTGCCATCAGGGAAATAAGCTGTCCGCCTTGTTGCTCCAATCTCCTTTCAGGTAGGTGTAGAGAGCAAGTAGGTCTCCACTCAGCCTCCTTTTCTCTAGGCTAAACAAATATAGCTCCTTCAGGTGGCCCTCACAGGACTTGTGCTCCAGACCCTTTATTAGGCACATTGCCCTTCTGAGTCCATATTCTACACATGGGCCCAGCAACAGTGAATTTATCACTGCTTTTGGCCTGCACTCATCAAAGTAGTCAAGATTAAACTGGTTTTTCCTTTAAGAATGTGGGGCAGATTGGGAAATTAAGTCTTAGTCCTCCAGGTTTCTTGTCTCCAAGGGAGAAAGCTCCCCACAAAGTCACTAACATACCTTTTCCCAAATCAAACACCAAAAAAGGAACAAGTTGGTCAACTTATAACAGAGGGGTTTTTTAGCATTATAAGGTGAAATCCACTGTTTTCTAATCAAACTAATGGTTTGGATTAGTACTGATGTTAGATTAGAGGGTATATATAAAGATATAAATCCAAGGCCTTTGGTACATGTCTCCTAAATTCAATCTTCTTTATGACATCATTTTGTGTTTCAGATAAACATTGACAGTCCTGCAAGGAAAATGATTACAAGAATATTCAAAGAGCCTACACAGTCCTGTTATGGTGAAGCACAGAGATTCCTGTCCATGGTTTCTTGAAAAAAAGTTCCACTAAAAACTTCAATGCAGCCTTCTAACTTACGGCAATAAGTTGAGGGAAAATCAAGGAGAAAGGCTGAAAATTTAGAAATGTTGCTGCTGGCATGCAAGTGTTTAAGATTTAAAGTAGAAGGTAAATGGTATAATGTACACAAGGTACTCACTCTAAAGTATGCTTTGCTACCAGCATTTCCTGAATTAATCTCTAGTGATAAAGCACATTAGTATTTTGTCTTTTTTTCTGGGTACAGACACACAAATGTACTGCATTCCCTTCAGGTACCCCGATAGATAGCTACAAGCAGACCTGACATTTGAATGTTATTGTGCAAGACAAACAGGTCTCTTTCTTTCTGGCATAATCTGTAAAAGACAGCCCATTTATTCAATGTCTAGAAATGTCAAAGCGCTCTGGTTTACATTAAAAACTGAAATATCTTAATTCTTTCCACAGACTTCAGCATAGACACTAAAAGCTGTAACAAATCAGAGGTCTTTCCAGCATCATCACAGGCTGCATTATTCCAAGGAATATTAAGACCCAGTCGTTCTAACAGCAGCCCCATAAACCACAACAGCACCACACTGTTCCCCTGTGAAATCACCCCAGAGGACATGAAGCATTCACTCCTTTGGATAGATTTAATTGACTGAGGTTACTTCAATGGCGTTGCCATTCCATGTTTTTCAACAGTTGAAGCTGTATGTTGGCTGTCTGGTTTTGTGACCATGTAATAGATCATTGTCTTTCCTCTGTTAGGAAACCCTAGTCTTCCTAGGGGAAGATAACAGCAATTCATTTTGCTGTTTGCTGTACATTTTTATTCTCACTGAGAACCTCCTGTATTTTTAAAATGTGAATGTCTAAACCTTTCCCTTACCAGGCAAGAGAGAACATAGATAGGGAATAAATACTTGCATTTTGCTTCTGTGGCATCTATCTTGTGGTGAGGAGAAACTACAGTTGTCCTTTTAAGATGTTCCTTATGATTAAAACATATGATTATGTTTTAAAATAGAGTGTCAATTCTTCATAAAAAAAATATAGCCATAATTTAGGCCTCTGAGCAGTGGTATTAACGTGCGCAGAAAGGAAATAAGGCAAAAAAGTTAAAAATCATCCAGAACGCTAAGAGAAATAACAGGGACTTACAGACATTTTTATGGCATGAAATCCTTAGCATTTGTTTTGTCAATGAGTCTATCAACCCTTATTGTTGGTGGGCATATATTTTATTCTAGAAATAGAACCACAGAATATCCTTGGTTAGAAGAGATTTTTAAAATCATTCAATCCAGTACTGCTAGGACACCCCTAAGCCATGTCCCTGAGCCCCATGTCTGCGTTTTAAATACACCCAAGGCTATATTTAAATAATTGGGGCTTTTGATTTGGGTTTTTTGATTTGTTGGCTTTGTCCTTTTTGTATTTTTTTTTTTTTTTGTGGGGTTGTGGTTGCTTTATTTGTTTCTAAGTTGGAAGAAGAGATGGGCGCTTTTACCGAGTAGGGTTTAATTGTTAACTGAACAAAACCTTGTTGCTTGGTTTTGCTTTTTTTCTTTTGTTAGCTGATGCATGACAACAAGAGGGTATTTCATCAGATCACATGAGTTATATAAAAGCAACTAATGGCAGCAGCAGTAACAAATCACTGCTTTTAGCATTTTCATTAACAGCACTTGACCAAGCTCAGGTAGACTTTCCCCTGGCAGAAAACACTAAAAGGATTTGCTCACATTAATCATTTAAAGCTACATTAAGGAAAAAAATCCCAAAACTTTAAAATACCTAGATTGGTAGAATTCTCCCTCATTCTTCCCTCACTTAATTAACAACAACTTAATATTATTTAAAAAAAATCAAAACAATAGCAATTCAAACATGCTCAATTTTACAAGACAAAAAGGTAGGTTAATAAAATAACTACTGCAATTAACTGTATCTAATCTTGTAAACTGTTGACTTACTGAGGTTCCACAGAAACCCACACTGGACAGATGGTCTGTAGATTTTTTTTGTTTGTTTTTTTGTTTGTTTTAAAAAGAGCTGATAATTACATGATTTTTACTTTGTAAATATCAGCTGTGTTGTCCTGCTTTCTTGGTAAAAGTGATTAAATTCATACTTTATTGTTATACTGCTGTTTCCATGACTATTTTTATGTTCTTGGTGTCTAGGTGATGATAAACATAGAATAACACAGGCTGTGTATCAGGCCTAGAAAACACAGTAAATATCTGCTTATAATAAGTCAAAACAAACCCTTAGGTACAGCCTTAATGTACAGATACGCAGCAAATGAGAATAGAGAACATCTTTGCATTGTACAGCCTTCAGAGAATAAGTTGTTGGGAAGCTTTTTTCTCAAGTTCTCCCAATTATTTCATGTTTCAGTGTTAACTCTGGGTATTTCTTGGTTTAAACGATAATAAATAAATTATAGGCAGTGTCTAAGTGTCATAATGAAGCAATGTCCAGACCTTGGTACTGTAGAAAACTGTTTCAAACAAATATGAGAAGACAGGTTTATGGTTATTGTGGGGCAGATGAGGATGTTTAGGATTCTTCAGCCTCAGAGAAAAGGGAAATGACTTCAGCATCTCCAGGTCTTGCTCAATATAGAGTACTGTTGCAGTCAGAGGTCCCTTCAGAAACTGATGTTTGGTCTACTGTTCATTAAACAGAGAGAAAAGAACACAAAGGAAGAAGTATTCTGAGAACATAATTCTGCTGTACATACCTACCAGTTGGTCCAAAGCCTCTTCTGGGTAAGGATAGAATCCTAACACAGGCTTGCCTACAGTCTTCTAGAACAAAACTTCATGGTGTTAACCTCTCTCAGCAGAATCATCTGTATGACTTTGAGATGATTTGACTGAATTCAAGATCACCTTTTCCAAACTCTAAAATTTTAGAGAAATAAAATACTTTTTAAATTTGGATTTAAGATAGCAACCCCAATTCAGGGGCTGATCAGAATACAAAGGATTCTAACGGTTGTGGGGTTTTTTTAATTAAAAAGCAGTAAGATATCAGCCACTGCAACCAAATAGCACAACTGGTTCTTTACACAGGAATGCTAATTAGTAAGAGCATGACAGCATCCTATTACAGATTCCAGACAGTGACCTTCCATTTATTTTCATCTGCCTGCAGATCCTTATAGAAATGGTAACATGGAGGAGACATTGTGAAGCATACTGCATTATGTACACCTTCTGTCTTGACTCAGCCTGATGACAGTACGTGCTGTATTGATGCATCTACCTAAGGCTTTCCACGGGGCCAGTAAATCTGACACAGGAAGCTGGATATGTTGCCCATTCCCTGCTATAGTGGCAAATAGACACTGCAGGTTATCCTAGCAGGACTAGATGCCTGTGTTTACACAACTGACTTAAGCCTGCCTTCCTAACTATATCAGCTAAAGCTTTCACATTTGTTAGGATTTTTTTTATCCACCTATACCCAGCATTGTAAAGGATGTACTAAAAAGTCATTTTACCTACAATTTTATTTTCCCTCCAAAATTGCAATGACAATGTCAAGATGGCCATGCTGGGATAGAAACCTGTGTCCTGTCCCTGCGATTTTGCTCAAGTCAAAGTATAGCACAAGTACCAGAGGCTAAGAACAGATCCTTACTGGAAGGACATGTACCTCACAGGTACATGGGAACTGGGGAACAAGGTAGGTGCACCCTGAGACATTTATGTGAGTGAGAAGTTTTAAACATTACAAATCCCCATGGGTGAGCTACAGACCTCCTTTCACAATTGGAACTCTTCTATTCTATGTCCTTCCTCTGGACTTCTCCATGAGGACGATAAAGAGAAAGACCCGAAGCTTTACAGCCTGAGGGCAGGAGAGAGGGCTGTGGTTTTTCCTCCAAAAATTCATCCCCCCATAAAAACATAGTTTTTACATTGATCCATGATCCATAGCCTTCATTTCTGAGTGGGAAACGAGACAGTGAGCCAAAGCCTAAAAGCAAAATAAATCACAGGAAAGACATTGTATGAGCACTGCCTTCCTGTCCAGCTGCAAGTAGCAGAAGCTTTTTAAGCAGTAAGAGTGCACTCTGCTAGGCTGGCAACAAGGTATAATGTGGAACTGCAGCTGAAGGATTGCATTTCATAAATATCAGAAGTGCCATTAATTAGGAGTGACAAATTGTCACTCTATTTGCCAAGTCCTGAAGGAACATGGCATTCCTCTAATGACAGATTTAAGCTGCTACCTATGTTTTGTGTCCTGGCTTGTCTATCTCACCAGTTTCAGACTGATAAGCCAGAAGTTTAAAAGGATATCCATCATTCAGTCAGTTGCTACATACAGCACCAGCCAAGGCAAATAGTTTTTTCTCCCACACTCCTTGTCTGCAAATGGTGGTTCCAGTAATCACCTCAGTAACAACAGGTGAGTAAACAAGAAGCAACTTCCCACCTCCCCCCGCCACCTCAAGAAATGGTTACACAATTATTTCATGGAGTTAATTCTTTTGCTGTAACGTGATCGATCCACTTCATCTTTGCGTAGGAGAGTGGACAGGATTATAATTTGTAGAAATATACAGAGAAAGAATTCTCCAGGCAAAGTTCTAAAGGCAACGTTCAGACATCTGCAGTTACAAAGATTTACCGCTCAACACACAATTGGGTCAGATACTATTGAGTCATTTGGTACCACGGCAGATTAAATTGCTTCACAACAGTGGGAATAATTAATATTTTATATTAATTACTGTTCCAGTGAAGACATACTTATTTTTTTGACTTACAAATCAAGAAGTCCATAATTAATAAAAAAATTCAAAAAAAGAAATATCTAGAAACTTCCAGCCTGTGAATCATCACCCATGCTGTTCTTTCACTCATTTTTTCTACTGTTGAAGTAATGCAATAATGTTTAACAATTTTAACAATTGTCTAACTGTAATAGCTAATATTTGCAGTCATACTTCAGATACCAATATGAAAATTAGCTGTTTATTCCTTTTTCTTGTCTTCACTCTCTCACTGCTTTTTGTTTTAGCTGTATTTTTACAATGGTCTCTATTGGTGGTCACCCCACCCTTGTTTTCGAGAAAAAAACCCACAAGAACCTACATGCTGTAAATTGCATTGGTTCTAGATTACAACTGTCACTTACTGCCCTCCTGGGCAAGTTGCTACTCTTTCAGGAGTAACCTTGATTCTACTCTGTATGTGTTGAGCATTACAACATGTCTCTACCACCACCATGGTCTGTCTTTGTGCGGCATAAGACATCCCAAAGCATCGCAAATATGTCAGCACACAGCAAAGTCTTTCCTGAAATGTTGTTCCCAGGTTTCTCACAGTTGCACTCAAGCCATAGCAAGGTAAAACTTACATTGTGTACAGCAGACAGAGTGCCAGGCGTGCAGGCAACAATTTGCATAGGCCTGTTGATTTACCCAGAGGTCTATTCATATAGATTAATAAAAAGGTTAGGATGATGAATACCACATTATCAAACACAATTCCAGAAAAACACAGCAACGGTTTCACAGAACAAACTGCAGTGGGGCAACTCGAGTTATACTTCTATTGCTGCTGCAGCAGAATGTCAATTAATTCCTAACAACATGATTAGTGCTAAAGTGTGATAAAATTGCTCAGAGAATGATAATCCTGTCCTATTTTCACAATTCTAATACAGTGATGTCCATTGCTGTTCACTGACATTTAAAACCAGATACATTTGCATTGCTGTGCAGAGGGGGTAAAATCCACTCCTAGTGTGTTATCAGGGTGTACCTAGCTGAAAAAAAGAACCCACAGCAATTACCAAGATAATGTTGTCCTGTCTAGTTCTGTTTCTCTGCTACTTTTGTTAAGGTATAGTATTAAAAGAACCTCAGGGAGTTATTTTCAGCATGAGCAGAAAGGAGATCAAACAGTACAGATGAAATCGAGCTAACAAATTACTTAATAGGTAAAGGTTTAAAAGAACATGCTAATCATTTTACTTCAAGCCACTTAGTTTGGACTTACTGATTACTGTGCACAGGAACATTAAGCTAGTTGCCTAAATATTACAGATGGCTATTTTTCCACAGCTTTTGAAATAATTCTTTCAATTTTCATCTCTGCATTGGGTCTGTAAGTCATACTTGCTATAAACACTTTGCTACCCTGCATCTAATTGTTTACCTGTGAATCATAGGATCATAGGATCATAGGATCATAGGATGTTAGGGGTTGGAAGGGACCCAAGAGATCATCGAGTCCAACCCCCCTGCCGGAGCAGGACAAAACTATCTAACTATCTAACACAGATCACAGAGGAAAGCATCCAGGCGGGCCTTGAAAGTCCCCAGAGAAGGAGACTCCACGACCTCCCTGGGGAGTCTGTTCCAGTGCTCTGTGACCCTCACAGCAAAGAAGTTCCCCCTTGTGTTGAGGCGGAACCTCCTCTGCTGCAACTTACACCCATTGCTCCTTGTCCTATCACAGGGAGCAAGTGAAAAGAGCCTGTCCCCTCCCTCCTGGCCAGCCTTCAGGTACTTATAAACATTTATCAAATCTCCCCTAAGTCTTCTCTTCTCCAGACTAAANACTTCCCCTTCATAAATCCGTGCTGACTACTCCTGATAACCTTCTTCTCTTCCAAGTGCCTTGAGATGCTCTCCAGCAGGAGCCGCTCCATCATTTTTCCAGGGATGGAGGTGAGGCTGACCGGTCTATAGTTTCCCGGAACTTCTTTCTTACCCTTCTTGAAGACTGGAGTGACATTGGCTCTCCTCCAGTCCTCAGGCACCTCTCCTGTCTGCCATGATTTGGCAAAGATAATAGATAGCGGGAGGGCAATAATATCAGCCAGCTGAATATATGTACAGCTCTCAGTGCTGTACTTCACAGCAGCAGAATACCTGTTAAGCACAAGTTTATAACCACTGCTGAGAAACTGTTTTGATAGAAGAAACTTGTGACTCTAAGGCATT
Source organism: Upupa epops (assembly GCA_013397515.1). Lineage (NCBI taxonomy): Eukaryota > Metazoa > Chordata > Aves > Bucerotiformes > Upupidae > Upupa > Upupa epops. The sequence goes on along the minus strand of VZRI01006719.1, from coordinate 133,838 downwards.
TAGGCATTACTGGCAATTTAACTTGGAAGGATTTCTGATAGTCCTCATGGAAAGGCCCAGGGCACTAGTGGATGCTCCTTTGGAAAACTCATGAAGGAGGAACAAAGCTGAAGAGCCAGCAGGTAAGAAATTTAACGAGAGATAGGAGTACACCATGTTTCTTGGTGAAATAGTGTCCTAAAACAAACTGCTGAAAGAAGTCTTCAGGATGGCCAGCTCATCCCCAGCATAACCTCTTTTCTTCCACCTTCCTCTTTGTCCAGGGCTCACATTGATATACAACCCATCCCTAGCTATAACAAGAGTTTGAGTGGAATCCCTTGAGGCACCCCAGGAAGGAAGCTGTTGATTATTTGATCTGTTTCCTTCAGTGTGGGATTTGCCTCACAAGGGAACAGAAAACTACAACAGACTGGGTGCACCTTTACCTGCTACAACAGATCAGATAAATAATGACTCCCCAAACAAGGGCAATCTAAACAGTGCTGTACTTAGTATAATCCAATAGTTCTAGGAGTGTTTTAGGAGCTGTTACCATTTAGGAACTAATAATGCTACTTGTACAGTACTCAAAGAAATAGGGCTAAAAATGAAAAGACAATATGAATAAAACTCAGCTATTAACACAGATTCTTCCAAAATTTAAAACTCAAACCAGAATATCCACATTACCACATCAAGCCAGCTTTTATTTCAGTAAGAGCACATAGTTCTATATTTTTAGATTTGAAAAATATGTTTAATATGCACAACTTAAACCACAAAATGATCAGTCTTTATCATTGATGTAGACAGAGACGCAAACTACAATCAGAAAATTAGAGTTTCTAGACTTTTCTCACTCCATTCTATTAAAAAAATCTCTTAATTTCCAAACACAACTAGTATGTGACCACCAGACCTCAAAAGGCAGTATGTTTTAATTAGCACAGCAGTCTTTCAAGACCAGAAATAACATGAGCTAAGAAAAAAAAGAAACAAAACTATAAAAAGTCTCTGTCTCTAAGACAAAACTTTCTAAAACCCTCACAAACAAGTTAGTCTACCATATGTGGAGGAGATGAGAAGCCCTCCCAGCTTGTGCATGGTCTATCCATACAAATGCACCAGCGTACATTGGAACAGCAAGATCTAAGACTGATGGCATTTGAGCCAGATGTGTAAGTACAACTTCAGCAATGAAAAAAGTATTTATGACTAGTGCTTTAAAGGAGGAAATTTGGATCCCACGGGAAATACCAGTATAGAAACAACATTCCTTTAGTTCTCAATGAACTGAAATGGGTTTTGGTCAGTTCTCCAATCTGCTGTTCTCCATTTATTTGAAACTCTACTCTTCAATTTTCTCCTGTCCAGACAGCTCCACTGACCGATGTAAGAAGCAGACCTGCCTAGACAGGCATAGCAGTTTCATCTTGTGTGATAAAGGAGTAAATAACGTCTGTTCCTCACACATTCAAGACACTAATTGTTACTGCTTCTTGTCTAAAGAACTATCGTGAAACAATTGCATCATTAGGTTTTCCAGTTAAATCCAGCTGCTTACCATTAAACTTTCTTCTTAACTTGAAGTGAAAGACTTGAATTTATATCAGCAAATTATTAAAGTCTCTGGCAATTAATGACTGATAAAGCTCACTGAAGCTAAAAGCACAAAGCGTACTCTGCTTTACTATGGCAAATGCAATGGCAAATGTGACTACGCTATCTGCTGCAAAATTAATCCCAGAATAGATTTGCAGATAAGCAGAGAAACAAGTAGTACATTGTCATGAGAGGGGATGTGCCTTTATCTACAGCATCAACCAAAAAAGAACAAGAGGAAAAATACAAAAGGTGTAAGGTGAACAACTTTTAGTGAAAGTTGAACCATTTAAAGGATGTTTCATTTTATTCCTCTATCAGTCCTACACCGGTCCTGAATCAGCAAGCCCACACACTTATTAACTTTCAACAACATTGAGGACCCAGAGAAAAGAGTTGGGTTTTTTTCTGTTTGAATTTTAATCCTACCCCCCATAAAAGGCATCTAGATTGACAAGAAGGCCTAAATTGTCCTGTTAATTCAAGCATGGTTTATATTGACTAGTTGTTGTATGTCCCTCTCTAGATTCTCAAAAAGCCTAGTCACATGTTTTGCCTTATTTTTCTTAAGTTATTTTTCCCCCATTAGAGAAAAATCCAGTATTTTATATAGTAGTCATGCTTTAATTTTGAGACCAGAACCAGATGACAGGAATAAGTGAAGAATAATCATAGAATTGTTTAGGTTGGAAAAGACCTTCAATATCACTGAGTTCAACCACTAAATAACCCTTCCAAGCCAACTGCTAGACCCTGTCCCTAAGCTCCAGATCTCCACAACTTTGAAACACATCTGGGGTTGGTAATAAAACCCCTTCCTTGGGGAACCTGTTCCAATGCCTGATGACTTCTTCAATAAAGTTTTCTCTGATGCCTAACCTAAACCATGAGGCCATTTGTTCTTGTCCTATCACTTATTTTCAGCAACAGCTGAAATTCGTAACAACCTGGCACAGCTCCACCCTAGGAGGACCAGGCCTCTGTGCAGAGCAGCAAGAGCTTCTGTTATTCACCATAACTACATTCTGTGGAGAACAGATTTTAATTTTCTTATATGCCTGCTGTCTCAGCTGAGGCTGGAAATTAGAGGCAGAAGACTCCCAATATTTTAGGTTTATTTGAAGTCTCTACTTTTAATTGAAGTGTCAGGATTGTGCAGGGCTCAGTCAAAGAAGCAAGCAAAAAAATATTCAAGGATGCTCTACAGTCATCTATTTCTTAGCTTTACCTATCTTTCATCCATAAACTCACACTGAAAACCTAGAATTTGTTAAGCCTCCACAACTTCCTTATAGAGTCCTTTTCCATAATTGATAAGAATCCTAAAAAATTTCTAGTAAGCTACATTTCTTCTCTCACTACAAATTAGACTGGAATACTGCTTAAAACTACACTGGTCCTTGGTCTGATTGCAGTTTAGTCTATATAAATAGACAGTCTGACCAACCTATTTACAGTGAATTTCATATTTACCTCCACTTTACAAAGATCAGTCAGCTTGTTTAGCAACAGGAAGGCTCTGCCACTAATGGATGACATTACTGAAACTGCAACAGGTATGTGCATGTTACAGAATGCACAGTAGCCAATCAAGGAGCCCATGTTGTTCTAGGACACTAATAAATATTCATAATGATGTGTCACTCATGTTCCCTTTTAGCAATTCTTTTAAAAAGCTGCTGCTGCAATTACAGCTGCCTTCCTGCTACTGTAAATGATACAGCTCTGTATAAGCTTTCCACAGACTCCACAGTTCTGGGAATTTACCAATTATTACTCATAATTAAATGAATTAGTACTGAGATACAAGTGTGAAAGAAAGGAAAAAACTTTGAGTTCAAGCACACTAAAACAGGCCCAAATAAGAGGTCGAGTAGTGTTATGTCTCAAGAGCACACTAATAGCATTTTAAACAATACAAGTGGGAATTCTAGCCCTCTCTATCAAGTACTGATACATTCCTTTGATGAGGGACATGGTTTAGGAATGGCCTGGCAGAACAGTGTTGAAGCTTGAATGTGATGAACTTAAAGGTCTCTTCCAACCAAAGAGATTAAGTGATTCTAAAGAAATTTTTAAAAATTAGTAATCATACAGTGTCAAAGACAAATCACATTCCAAAATAACAAGCATACTAAGATAATACAGGGCCCTACATCTGAAGGGAGGAATCAGGAAGTGAACTTTTCAACATTGACATGCAACCTCTCTAGATGTTTAGGACCTTCTTTGTATAAGCATTAGCATTCTCAATCAGGATCACTTGCTAACCGAATAGCATGGATTTTCCTTGCAGTTATGACTTGCTTGACATGTGTGCTTCTTTCCTCCACCACAAAGATATATGGTGTTTCTCACACGGCTGTTCCAGCTTTCCTCAACTGGTTGGCATTACTGAGAACAGCGGCAAACTTGGAGCAAAGGTAAAAAAATTCCCAATATCTCAGAGCAGTCAAACTACTGACTGGGAGCTTTTATTACCAACTGTAAAACCAGCTTGCTCCATCATCATGCAGGAAAGCACATTTAGGGCCTGAAACAAAGGCTAAAATCTTAACCTTTCCCTCATTCCATCCATCACTGCCAGATTAAAGATGACAAAAAGTGGATCGGAATGACCTGCAGATTTGCCTTCAGATTTTGCAGTTGGCTGATTATCTACACTGCGCGCAGAAGTTTAGTGATGGTTACGAATTCTTCTACCATTCAAAACTTCTATACAATTGTATGATACCTATGTATTCCAGAGTATTAGCTGTCCACTGAGGCCTTCTTTCAATATCCACAGATTTTACAAGAGATATTTGTAATTTGCTGTCTTGACAAGATGAACAAGGGTCAGTGTAGAGTCTTGCATCTGGGCAAGAACAACCCCAGCTACCAGTATAGGTTGGGGACTGACCTGTTGGAGAGCAGTGTAGCAGAAAGTGACCTGGGAGTCCTAGTGGACAGCAGGATGAGTATGAGTCAGCAAAATGCTCTTGTGGCCAAGAAGGCCAACAGCATCCTGGGGGGGATCAGAATGGGGGTGGTTAGCAGATGGAGGGAGGTTCTTCTCATCTGCTCCTCGCTAGTGAGACAGCATCTGGAGTATTGTGTCCAGTTCTGGGCCCCTCAGTTCAAGAAGGACACAGAGCTGCGGGAGGGTGTCCAGC